>VZRI01010013.1:123556-138573 GCA_013397515.1 Upupa epops
GGGGGGGGGGGGGGGGGGGGGCTGATGAACCAATATTGACAGTATTTTCATTTTGGTGACTAGAAGGAGGTTTAGTTCTTGTTGTTCTAAGGAGGAGGCACTTCCTATGCTGTCTGGCTGCTTTTGGCTTGATCTGATGATCCAGAGGTGTGGCCAAGCTTTAATGATGGGCTTTAATAATTTATCAATAGAGATTGTAAGTGCTAATTTGCACTTTTAGGTGTACATTCTTCGTTTGAAGCCATTGAGCAACCCCCTATTAATGTTAATGGGGACTGTGCTCACAATAAAAGGAGATTATACCCCTTAGGTGTTTAACATCTGATTTACCCAGGTCCTGAGTTGCATTGCTGAGTGTCACTCCTTTCATTTGTTGAGGGGGTTTCTGTTGCTCTGTCACCACATGGGCACCAAGGCAAAGGTTACCGTCAGCGAGGGAAAAAGTTGGGATGTGCTAAGTCACTGCATGAGCCTTAATATCTTGGTCTTGGTCTTAAAATCTAATTTCAGTGTGTGTTCACCACCAAAGGAGATGGTGTAACCCACCACGTCACCATGGGACATACTGGGCTGTGTGTAGGAGGTTAATTTATACCCAAGAAAAAGCAGAGGATGAATAGTCTGGAAGACACATTTCCTCCATGGGGAAGCATTTAAGAGAGGCTCTAATCCCTTCTGGGGACAATTTTTGTGAGAGCATCAAACGCCAGCATTTATGAGTTGATGCCTAATTAACAGGAAGGAGTTGAAGATCTGTATTTATCTCCTGACTTCACAAATCACTTCAGCAGAAATTTAAATCCTGTTTACTTGTCTGAAAATAATTGGGTTAAACTACACATTTGCAAGTTTTCACCTCTTAACCCTTCACGATGTCCAGAGCTTCACAAACAAGCCCGAGGCTGGGTCTTTCTTGGGTTAGATATCGTCTAGATTCCTGTTCCATGAACAGACTGAAGGTATCAGCATCTGCTTTTGTGAATTTTTTGGAAGACAAAGAGGTACAAACATGTCTTCCACAAATCAGAAGTAATGGATGAGATAGAAGATCCATTAACATGGAAAGAGATTTACCTTCAGCTGAAAAGCAGAGAATAACAGTTGTGTCACTTCTGGATCAAGCACCACGTTTTCTGGTGCCATGCTGAATGCTGTCAATAATGGAAGCAGTTTCTTTGTCCAAGTTTTGTTTCCCTTCAAGACCATGAAGATAAGAGCATGAGATGACCAACACAAACAAAAGCATGCCCAAATTATCAACCCTTTGTCATACAAACCCAAAGCACAGCACCACAAGAACTGCTATGAAGGTTATCTCAGTCCCAGCCCAAACCAACTCAATGTGTTAATCATGAGACACTCAGATCCATCACAGTGTGCTGCCCGATGAATTATTTCTCCTGCCCCACCTAGGAGTTAATATTTACCAGATCTTGCTGAGATCCATTAGGAAGAACAAACTTAGTATTTATCCCATGAGCTGCTAAACCTTTCGTTTGCATTTTTGCCGGTGAGGAGAAATACTAGAGATGATGCTGGGGTGAGACAGGCTCCAAACCATGACCCTTGGTGCAATCACCTCCAGAGGTTGAGGCTGACCTCTGGTGGCACGAACACAGCACCACCCTTCCGGAAATTCCTTGACTGATGTGATTCAGTGTCCATCCCAGTGCTGGTGACATGACGTGTCGTGCTGATCCCAGTCTGGACCATCATATTCTTATTAGGATTGGGTATGCAAACCCTCCTCTCCCACGGCCAACTAGCACCTCCCACCGAGTAGTCCTGGTGCAATGTGTGGTTGGTGTGCAGGTCACTTCATGCTACTCTCAACTTGGGGTCCCATTCCCATGGGTGTCTCCTGTAGGGATTCAGTTTCCTGCCAAAGTGGAGTTGGGCTAATTTCACCTCATCTCGCCAAAAGCCTCTGTGGAGTTTGCTCAGGCTGCTCTGGGAGGCAGAAGCAGACCTGCGGCACTGAAGAACCTCAGTCTTGCAGCGAGTTTGTTCCTAAGGAGTGAAAACCCCCAAAATCCCCAACCCTCCCATCACCCACAGTAGCTGCACCATGCGGATGGGAACCTAGGAGCCCCAAGCTGCTCCCACATCAGCAACAGAATGTTCTGAGAAGCAATAGAAAGCAGGGAAAGCAAATATTTTCCAAGCAGTTGATGATAGGAGCAGAGGAAGGAGAGGACTGAGCTTCTAAGGAGCGGAACGCATTTCATCTCCGCTCCCCATCCCAGTCCCTGCAGGACCAGCTCTGGCTTCCCACAAACGGGCGGTTTCAATCGCCGCCTCTGCCGGCACGGTGTTTGAAGATGTCATGGGAGAATGGGGCTCTCTGTGAAGTCCCGGTTTCAAGAAAATAGACTATTCCCTGCCCCTGTTCAGAGACGAGCTCTTGAAAGCCTTCAGAAGCTCCACCAGAATGGCATTGCTCCCTATCCCGGGAGCTCTGGTGTCCCACTGCCCCAGCCCTGCGCTCACCTGCCCAGCTTCGCACAAATACAGAGGGGCTCCAGGACCTGCAGTAATGTTCAAACAAATGTATTTGCTTCCTACTTAAATGAGTAAGAAGAAAACAAAATAGAATTATATTTTTTTTAAAAAATGAAAACATAGATAAATCCTTAGGTATTTAAATGTTATGGCACCATATTAGACTGGTATCTTCTGCATAGAGATGATCCAACCCTCTAAGGAGAGGAGACAAACTCTGGGAAGGTGCTAGGCTGGATGGAGCAGGAGGTAAGAAACCCCTGCAGGAGACATCTTGACCCAATGGCCAGCCCTGGCATGGGGCATCTCCCGCAGGACCTCCAGCACCATGAGGGTATAAGAGACTTCTCCCAGTTTCATCCCAGTCCCCTGGCAGAACCAAACCTTGTTTGGTTTGTTTATTTACTTAACTATTTTTAAAATAAATTAGTTACTTTTTCCTGCCACTCATGGGGACAAGGACACAGGTGCCACAACCTTCAGGCTCCTTGATTTTCAGCGCTCCTCGTTAGGCCACTGCCCAGAGCCCCAGAAATATTTTACAGTGAGGTCTCAGCAGTGGGAAGAACCCCCAAACTTTATCAAAATGCTATTGTTAAGGTTCAGCGAATAACCCTCCATCCTTGGAGCCTCTGCGTGTTCAAGTGAAGAAAAGAAACAGGAAGACTCCTTGCCGGATCCTTGGGATGTCCCGTGACTACAGTGGGGTCTATACTCACCGTAAGGTCTAAATATTTTCTAATATTGAACCCCGCTGCGCTGTGGATTGTAGAGATTGCAAACAGGGTGAGAAAGCATGGGGGGAAATCCCCAAAAATCTCTCTGCTGAGAAAAACTCACCCAAAACCCAGGCTACACGCGGAACTGATAGGTTTGTTCTACTGGCACAAACTGGTTTGGGGAGACTATAATTTCCTTTGTGTCTTCCTTTTATTCTTGACCCCATCCCTTCTGCTCCTTTCCCCGATCCGGGGGCACTTGCTGGGGGCTGCTGGGGGTTCACAGCACACTGCTGGGTTTGGGACGGCTGTCACCAAGGACGGGCTTGAAGCTGGTATCAGGAGCTACTCAGTATTCCACAGCACGACTTACCTAATGCATTTGGATTTAATTCACTCCCCATTGATCCCATAATTACAAAAATTTGTTTAAAGCCCTTATATTATCTCCCCATTTGACACAATATGGCACAATTTTGTTATAGTCTTGAAAAACCAAATAAAACAACTGCAGCTGGTGGCATTTCAAAGAGCTCTTCCCTTTAAGATGAAATCAATCCTGTTTCAAGTTTATTCCCTCGCTTTACGGTCGGAGGCTCTAGGGGTGGATTTTGCTGAAAAATGTCTTTTTGATTTTTCAGAAATTCTTCAGATTAATATGCAGCTGTCATTGTCAAGGCAAATCCAGCCCTGCTTTCATGTGCCCGCTCTGTCCCCAGGCTGCCACAAGCTCCAATCCGTGCTGGGGCGCAGCCGCTGTGCCGACGGGTAGCACTGGGCACAATCACCCACTGTCACCCTCCGCTAGTTCCCGTGGCCAGTGTTTTCCCAGGTTCTCACTCACCACCCACCACACATTTTTAAATCAGACCCTGTTACGACGTAGTGAAGGGACTTGGGGTCTTTTGTGAGTCCCTCCGCACTGTTTGAAAAGTTCTTTGACTTGCAGATCACGTCGGGCAAACTTTCCAAGGGGAGACTGTTGAGTAAATAGATGCTGATGGGCCTAGGCGAAGTTTAAATATTTATATCAATATTCAACCACTTCTTCCTTCGGTGCAGCCACCGCCTCCCTGTTTAAAGGGGCTCCTGTGTTCTGTGGCCATGAAAAGCAAGCGTGGGACCATGTACTCTTCTCCAGATACTTCATCCAGCAATAACAACCCCCTGCAGATGCCCAGGATGGCCACCAGCACCCACGAGTACTAGGTTTCCCTTGCTGGCTATGGGACTGTTGATGCAATACCATGCTGTGATGGTGACACTCGGTGCTCACCGTGATATTACTGCATTGACCCAAACGGATCTGTGGGGCTTTCACCATATTGGATGGAAAGTCACTGCTTGGGTAGCTGAGGAGCTCCCTATCTCCTGGGCACCACAGCTGGAACTGCTAACACTATGCTGAACATCTTGGAAGATAATTTTGAGAGGAGCTGGATGGTTTCCAAAGGAATTTCCTGATTTCCTCCTCCTCCACGTGTCTTATTGGCTCTGTCTTATTACTTAGAACTATTTACGATGAATTTTGGCTGGTGCTCCTCTCTCAACAAAACTTTATAAGGATTCAATAATGACTCTGATGACAAACCTGATGATAGGACAAGTTGCACTATGAGATGTTCACTTTGGAAATTAGGAAAACTTCCTTTAGTGACAGAGCAGTTAAATATTGGAACAGCTTCCCAGGGAAGTGCTGGAGTCCCCATCCCTGGAGGCGTTCAAAAGGGGAGTGGATGTGGCACTTAGGGCCATGGTCATGGAGATGCTGGGTTGAAGACTTGATGATCTTCAAGACCCTTTCCAACCTTAATGCAATCACTTGTGCAGTAAAGAGACAGGTGGTGCAACCCTTCTCCTTCCCTGCATCACTTCAGACCCCCCTTTTCAGTAAAAAACCCTGCAGTTTGCAGAAAATGTGCATTTAGAGTCTCCTGAGATGGGAGATGGGATAGACTTTCCTTCTTAAATACTCAGAGGATGCTGTTCTGGATGCAGTGAGGAAGCCTTAGTAAAGAAGATTTTGTCTGTAGTGGTCAGATTTGGGGTGCAGGTATTGATAGAGACCCGACTGCATCATTATTTAATGTGAATTGAAAACAAAGAGCAGCACTGATCGCTGCCACCAGCTTCTGTTTGTAGCTGGGACCATGGGTGAAGTGCACATGTTTTGGATAAAGGACCATCACGTGCAGTGCATGTCTGAAACCCTCAACACGGCTTGAGATTATTCATCTGTCATGTGAGTTATGAAGTCCCTGCAAATTCCATCATGTCACTGCTTCACCGAGAGATGCACTGCGGAGGCTTTTCCCGTCAAGGACATTGTTTTCCCATATTTCTCTGGGAAGATTTCACGCTGTAATCATTGCATAACAGTAGATGGTGTGAAACAGTCCCCATTTATTTCACACAATAGATGCTGTGTCATTTAATTAATTTAAGGAGGAATGATCACAATTCACCAACAACATCATCTTTGGGACTGCAAATGAAAAAACCCTCCTTCTGCACAGCAGCCGGGCATGTTCTCCTGGAAAGGAGGTTTGCACAAGAGAGAAGAACTAACCCCATGCCCCAGAAGTTTCTCCCCAAATATATAATGAGTTTCTAAAATCTATTCAGTGACTGTGAAAGCTACAGCATGATGTGGTATGTGAGAGTGATCTGGGGAAGCGATGGCAGTGGTTTAAGGGAGCATCCACTACCACAGCTCTGTGAACACTACTTTCTTTTCCTGAACCTTGTACATGTTTAGGGTTTTTTCCTTTTCTCAAAGTATAATGGGAAAGCACAAAGTTACACCTTGAAGGATGATGGTTGAGGCTCACAGAGCACCACATCAGCAGCTGCCTGAGGCACTCCTGTCCCTGCAGCATCCATTTCTAGATTATGGAGATTTCTGCAGATCACAGGCCATGAGTATTGAGTGGTCACAGAATCATTTAGGTTGAAAATTACCTTTAAAATCATAAAGTCCAAGCATTAACCTCACCTCTCACAGCTTTTCATTGACCCAGCATCATCAACCACCACTGTATTCCTCTAAGACACTACCCATGTGCTAGAGGAGACTTTTAAACTTGCTGCTAACTAGAAGAATGTTGCTAATTATAAGGGCATGACTCAAAAACTCTGGTACATCTTGTTAATCAACTGTGGAAAAGCCTTCCCTTGTAGATGGAGTTTTTCAGTGTAACCGCATGACTTCCACTGGCTGCAGTAAGAGATGCTCATCAGTACCACTGGGCTCGATGCAAGTGGTTTGTCTCTCAAATGTACTGCTCTGCATTTCATATTTAGTGACACGGTAATAGCTTGAGTTGTGCATTGAGGTCAAGGACAGGCATTGATCCGTTTAAGCAAATGGGGCTATTAATTAGAGGTGGGCTCGTGCTGAACTACCTGGCTTTGGGATGCTTCACACACCCCGAAAGAACTGGTGCTGGTGGTGATTTTCCTGATGATTCCACTGATGAAGAGCTATCAGTGGAAGGTGATGCTGACCACAGGATGAGGAAGAGTTGGGGGGAATCTCCCAGGCTAGCCTTGAGATCAACTCCAGCCATATCAGTTCATCCCATCAAGATCCTCACTTCCCTGCAGCACAAATTTCCCAGATATTCTGTTTTTTAATCTCTGGTATTTTGTCATGAATGCCAAGTAGTGCCAAAGGAAACCCTGTTGTGTCCTCAGGCAATGGGTAGGAATGTACCACTCTGAGAGGTCACTACCACATCTGTACCAGAGGATGCTCAATTGCTGTGGTGTGAATCACAGCTCATCCGTGTCCTCTCCAGCACCACAGGTAACGAACCCAAGGCCAATCTCAAGGATAGCACCTTCTGTCTCAGTGTCTTCACTCTTCCCACCAACACTCTTCCCACATCTTTTTCTACTCCCCTTTGCAAAGCTATTGCTCAGCCAATTTCTTTTAAGATAATCAGATTTTACAAAGCCTCTTGGACTGTCTTCCTTTTCTATAGACATTTTATTGCTCAGGCAATATGGCCAAAGCACTCACTTGTCTCCTCTCCAAGACCTTAAACACAATGAAGCATCTTCCCTAAATCTTTGCTTGCTACCACCAGATCATCTTAATGAAATCAGTTACTTTCTACAAGTAATATGGTCAGAAAATCTCTTCCTAGTTTAGACTTAATGATCTTAAATGTCTGTTCCAATCTGGACAATTCTATGGTTTTATATGAGAGCAGTGATTTTATTTAAAAGCTTCAAGCAAAACCAGACAAAATCTTAGATCTTGAACAGAACTTAAACCTTCTAGTGGAAGGTTCCTTTCACACGGTGGTGGGTTGGAACTAGATTAAATTTCCTCCCAATCCAAACCATTATATGACTTTATGATTCTGAGGGAAAAATAAGTCATGGACAAGGGATGGTGGAAACTTTAGTATCAGACAGGGTATCTGTGAAGATCAGGAGCACAGGGAACTTCAGGACTAGGTCTGCTCTTTACTTACAGGCTTTTGTCTGTGAGCATCATGTTCCTGGAAGGTTTTGTTACTGTCACCATCATCTGCAGTTTGCTCTGCTATGTGCATGGAGTTGCTGAAGAATCACTCCTACACTGTGATCTCGCAGTCTCCTTTTGCCCAAATTCACCTGAAGATCTGTCCTCACTGACCATAGCTGGGAGGAAGGAGACAGAGGGGAGCAAACAGAGGCTGAACATGGCCCCATGTGAAAAAAACCTGACACAGCTGCAAGGCAGCATAAACCAAACACACCAGTGACAAGTTGCAGAGGTTCTCCACCACTGACAAGGTTCCCTTTGGCAGTATGAACCATCGAAGCAATTCCCGACACTAGCAGCTCTGGCTGCTCCTGTATCTTAAGGATATTCTTTTCAGGAGGCATCACTAAGCATCGCAACAACAGAAATCCCTCTTTACAAGGATCTTGTCACACTGAAAACTTGCTTGGGTTTGTGACAGCACTTTTACATAAAGATCAAAGAATTTCAAGTTTCCCCGTGATGTGGTACCAAAAATCACATTAGCAGATAGTTGAGCAAGAAGATCAACATTTAATATGGCCCCATCACAGTATGAAATGGAATCTTGAATAAAGAGGGTTTAAAATCAAAACCTGTCTATGGCTCTGTGCTTGGGGCACATTCATGCAGCAGCTGGAGCTGCCAGGATTATATTTGTTGTCAGATACATTGTGTGCCAAAGCACAACTAAAATAGTTTGTTGGTTGTAGGTAGGGAGATGAAATAAACAGATGTTGACATGGGAAAGATGAGGGGGGAATACACTCTCAGAAGAGTAATACCTGTGCAGTGCATATTATAATCTGTCATACATATCACAATTATTCTAAAATAAAGGCTTCATCTGTGGGCAGCAACTAGAGTTGGCACCCTCTTCCAAGCCCCATCAGCTCACACCATTTCTGAATCGAGACAGAAAACACAGAGCAGGGGCGCACATGAGTGACCTGGGTGCAATGCAGCATGACATGTGCCCAAAATATCTCACTTCCTTTTGGTATGACATGGGGTTTACTCTTTGGGCAGCAGGTGCTGGCTGAGAATGGACTCAGCTCCCTGTGAAATGCTCTGTGTGGAAGGGAGGCAGTGGGTGAAAGTGCTGGTGGCTGCACTGAACAGCAGGACTTTAACAACAAGATTTGGCCTTTAGCAGCATCTTCTGTGTCAGCATCTGCTGAGATGCTCCCAGGGCTGCAGCCAGGCCTGGAACTGCCCACAGAAGAGCCATGTGAGTTTCAAGGCCAGTGTCATCCCTTTCTGGGGGTCTTCTGTGGCAGTAGCTGCTCAACATCCAAATATTTTGCTGAAAATGTTTGTCTGAGCCATGTTCCCAGCACAATCAGTAGTTCCTGCGTCACTGCTGGCCAGCCCAGCTGCTCTGAGCTAGCATCTTGCACAAACTCCTGCACTTTTACAGGTACCAATGAGCAGAAGATATTGGATTTCCTTTGGAGAATCCTTGGTCAGGAGCACTACCTGAACCCCACCCCACAGCAAGTCCCACAGAGGACATTATCCATCAGGATGCAGCATCCCCAGCAAAATATTACTCCCACTGTAAAAATGGATTGCCTTCCGTATGACAATACATCATAACTTTGAACAGAGCCAACTCTGAACAGCAACATCTGGAGCTTGGGCTGAGCCTTTTGGAGATGCCTGGACCCCAGACTCCATTTACAGATGAAAAACTTTTGCTGGATTACCACAGGAGCACCTGCATGTGGGTTGGTGGCTTTGCCAGCCCAGGGCAATGTGCAGCTCTGGTCAGGTTGGGCAGGAGCTATTAATTTAAAGCTATAGCAAAGCAGAGTCTAGAAGCCCCAAGACTGGTTGTTGGAGCAGGTTTCCTGCTCCTAGTGCAGCAGCACATGAAGGTACTGGTTAGTGATACTGCTGGGCACAGGATGCGCTGCAAGCTCCATACTCGGGGACTTGGGGTTTTGCAGCTCGGCAGCATTGGAACGGCAACTGCTCCATCTGCTGGGAACGGCTTGGTCTGGGTTGGGACTGTGGGCTTGTGGCTTCATCCTCCAGAGCAGGCAGCGATGCCCCATGCCAGTCCTGGCACACTGTGGGACTCTGCCACCACAAGACCATCACACTAGATGCCCTGACCCAATGCAGCAAGGACGAATGAGGCAAACATCCCGGTTGATAAAGAAGATGTGGATAGAGGAGTTTTCACCTGCTCACAACCTAGGGAGACTGCTGAACTCATCACTGTCCAGGTTGGTCACGATCTGATCCAAATGACCGATGGAACAAAAAAGGTCAAATGCCCAGTTGTAGGCCCTCAGATCATAAAATCACAGACTGGTTTGGACTGGAAGGGATCTCAGAGCTCATACAGTCCCAACTCTCTGCCACAGGTAGTGACGCCTCTCACCAGACCAGGTTGCCCAGATGTGATCAAGAGATGCTGGCTCCATGACCGGGGGCTCGCTGGAGGTTTCTGTGCTCTCCCACATTCCTCATGTGCTGTGTGGAGATCACAGACACACTGGGAAAAGAAAGGAAGAAAGACTTCCTTGCTTTCTCAGTGCAGCACTTGTAAATCTCAGCAGATTGGCACAATTTTCATGTAGGTGTCTTCCAGCTTGAATGATTTTATGATTCTATAGATAGAACAAGAGGAAACAGTCTCAGATTGTGCCAGGGGAGATTTAGATTGGACCTCAGGAAAAATTTCTTGCCTGACAGAGTGGTCAGCGATTGGAACAGGCTGCACAGGGAGGTGGTGGAATTGCCATTCCTGGAGAGGTTTGAAAAATGGGTAATGTGGCCCTGGGGAACAGGGTTTAGTTGGCATGGGGGCATTGGATGAGATGAACTTATAGGTCTCTTCCAACCTCAATGATTCTAAGGACTGCAGCTGGCAGCCCTTAGTTCAAAATACAGATGTTCCTCTGCTGGACAAGCTGTCCTCCTCTCCTGTTTCCTTGCTCTGAAAGCTGCCAGGTCCTGTCCATCACCCTGCCAAGCACCTAGCAGTGAGGTAGTATCACTTCCAAGAACTGGTGGCCACCAGAGCTCTGTTAGGTGTGCTGGCACAGCAGGCGAGACAGCTCTATGCAATGGTGATTCACTGGCTCTTGTGAGAAAACCAAGAAATGAAAAACCCGGTATCTCCACTGCAGTTCCCTTAATGAAAAAATATTCTAGCCAAATCAGACATTGCAAATGGCCCACCTTCCCTCTTACATTTACAGGATCACACAATAACCTGGGCCAGACCAGGCATCAGTTTGAAAAAGCCCTTTGCTATTGCTGGAACAGACAAGTGAGGATCTGTTCTGCTTTGAAGATTACCCAATGCTCAACTATTAGCTGTGGTGCTTTTATGCCCAAAAGGCATTGTATTTTGAAGCTGGAGGTAGCCTTCCTAGCAGACCTCCTGCATCAGAGTCTGGACTCTACAGGTGATTGCTAGACAGAGTCCCTAAAGGGAAGGTACTTCCTGCTTCTTTGTTCTTCCTCCTCTTCGTCATCTTCTGCCCTGTCTTGGCCTTTCTCCTGCTTCTGCTGCTCCCTGTCTTGAGAGACAGGGAGGTCTTCTAGGAGAGAGGTCCCCCCACCCCTCCAAGGGTGAGGGGGAGCAAGTAATGGCCCTCAACTCCCTGCCATTGAAGGGTGGAAGCCAAGAGAAGTCTCAGCCTGGCTGCAGTTCTGCTGCGGGGGGTAGCCACAGCCCTCCTTGCATGGGAGCAAAAAGGAAACCATACAGGTTTCAGTTCAGTGTCCAAACTCCTGCTGTCCTGCTGAGCCAGTGAGCTGAGCTTTGGAGATGACAGTAGTTCATGTGAGATATTGGCCCATGGGCTGGTGGGTTTAGGGCTACAACAGGTTCATCTGCAGGTTCCACCTCAGATGATAAAGCATTGCTTGTGCTGTAGTCCCAGTAGCTTAGGCATTTCCACACATTCAGTTTTGTCACACACAAGTCACTTCTGGCCATACCTAGACGACTTTGTAAGAGGAGAATGTTCAGACTCCAAGGCTGCAAGGTATGTAGGCCTCTTCTCCCAAACAACTGATGACAGGACAAGAGGAAATGGCCCCAAGTTGCACCAAGGGAAGTTTACATTAGAAATTAGGAGAAAATTCATCCTTGACAGAGCAGTTAAACATTGGAACGGGCTGCCTGGGGAAGTGATGGGGTCCCCATCCCTGGAGGTGTTCAGAAGGCAGGTGGATGTGGCACTTTGGGATATGGTCTATTGATCATGGAGGTGTTGGGTTGAAGGTTGGACTTGATGATCTTGGAGGTCCTTTCGAACCTTAATGATTTTGTGGTTCTGAGCCCCATGCAGTGCTGAGAAGTTTGAGGGAGCAGGAGGAGCACTGCTGGAAAGTCAAACCAGCAACAGAATCAACCAGTGTTTATTTCTCAATGAATAGCTTAATCTATTGTAAAGATTAGCAGTGCTTGTGTTGAATACAATTGCTGAAATCTAAAATTCAACTTGATTTAATGCTTTATTGTTAGGAGTATTATGAGTAGGATTAAACTTGTCTTAAATCTCCTGCATTTAAAAGTTGTTTGGAGCACATTACAGTGACCCACCTCTTCGTGATGTGACCCTGTAGACGTTTAACTCTTCAACATCCATAATCTTAAACCACACTGGAGATGTTAAGTCATGCCAAGAGCAACCAGGCTGCTGGTTTTCTCCAGCGAAGACATCACTCTGGTAGGAAGATGCTGTTTCGTTCCCATAATAACAGTGACTGCCACAATGAGAGGATTTCTCTTGCATCTCTGAGGATGCGGAGGAGCAAGACGGAGACTTGTGATGTAGGACAAGGGATCTTTCCCCCGTCTGGGATATTGTCTGAGATTTTTGTATCTGCAGACAAAGCAGTGACCTCGCACAGGGTTAGTCAGAGCTCAGATGGCAAACAGGGGCTCATCATTCTCTGATTCTAAATGCAGCTGTAAACACCCCCTTGCAGCTGCATTGTAAAAAAAAGTGTGCAGGAGCATCTTTTGTTGCCTCTGCAAGATGCTGCAGACTTTAAAAGCTGGTTAGTGCAGACAGAGTGAGTGGGATTTGCTCTGTGCTTTTTACCAGATGAACCAACTCTCTTTCCACTAAGAACAGGTACTCTGTCAGTGAGAATACAAGAACAGATTTAGAAAAACCCTTCAGGTCCAAGAGACAGGCACAAGTGGAGAATTAAACAACTATTTTTCATCCCTAAATGGTCAAACTCAATGGACAGGAGTAACCTCATTCCTGGAAAGACCGTCTATGGATGATGGACAACTATGTTAGCTTCGCTAAAATTAGTTTATTATTTGTTTAAAAAATAAAGCCTCGCAGACAGTTTTAGATGTTTCCTTCAGTTAATGAGATTTCCATGATAGTTTACAAATTAAACTCAGCGAACAATGCCACTAATCTTGGATTACATGCAGCACGGGGGGAGAATTAGTGGTGCAAATTGGCAAGATTAAGACACTTTGCTCTCCAACACAGTAGCTAGGAAAGAAGTTTCAGGTCATTATTCTCCTGCTTGAGATTAAGAGGGATCTGTCCTTCAGCCTCTAACCTGGTATACTTGGGCTTTCTTCTACCTTCTCCTTGTTCTGAGAAAATAATTATGGGATGAATATGAATATGGGATGAAAAAGGGGTGATGAAGACCTAACATCCTGATGGGTGACAGGAAGCAGCAAGGATGACTCTATGTACTTGATCAGCTCGTGCAGGGAACTAGCTGATTTGAAATAATGTTAAGTATTCACTTAACCTAGATATGAAATATTAGAGGTACATGGACAATCACTAACTAGCTACCATTAAAATACTCACAGTGTTTTCCATTTCAAGTCTCAAAGTGAATTACAGTAACTTTATACCGCCCGTATTTGTCTGCTCTAATAAACAGCAGTGTGAAACAGGGATAAAAACACATCCCAGGGCAGGATTACACAGAGCAGTAAAAGGGGAAATGCTCTCTAGAGAAACAGCACAGGAACAAATCCTCAGAAGCAGCAAGTCATGATTTCAATTGCCAGCCAGGTGAGGGTTGGATAACCTTACAGAAATCTGCCAGTACAACTTTTAATGTGGGTACTGGGTAGGGTAACTGGTAGCAGGGATGAGGTTCCCCCAACACCCCCCCAACACCCCCCCCCAGCTATTTCATTGGTGAAATTCCGTAAAAGCTCAGAGAAAAATGTTTTCAGTTTTAGTTTGCCTTTCTGGCAGCAATTTAGACATGAAACTAAAAAGAATGCCCTTGTTTATGGGCTTTTATCACTTAAATTCCAAATGTAAATCACATGCCTTTATCAGTTCCCTGAAATGAAAGTATCCCCAGTATTCACAGTATTCCCACAAAGGTCTAGTGACGTTTTTAAAGCACAGCCCTTTCATTCACACACTTATTTATTGAAGAGTGAGTCATTACACATATTTGATGGAATATTAACAAGAAGGTCATTCTTTGAGCCAATTTTATTAATATTTTCTTCACAGCATTGCAGAAAACTCTTGACTGTAGGGTACAGTCCCAGCTTCAACTTTTATCTCTATTTTTTTTCTCTGTAGTTTTTAATTTGAGGCAAAAGCTTTCAAAGAAAATGCACATTGTACAAAAACATGTAACAGGGGATGAGATGACACAGAGCTATTAAAATCCTTAGAGTGTTGATGCATTGAGGGAGAAATGCTTTAACTCTTAAAAATAAACCCCACAGTGATGCTCTGCAAGGAGCCATCTGCGAGGCGTCCACCATCTCACACCAGGCTTCTACTCTGGCATCAAAACCTGCTCCTTGGCCCTGAAGGTGCTTAATTACAGGATTTTTACATTTTCTTCTTTTTCTGGTGCACAGACAGTTGAATGGGGCTGACAAAGGGCCAACTCTTACTCGGCCATGTGGCTGGGATGAGGTGGGTTGAAGGGACTGGGACAATCTCATCTGCTGGTCTGAAACCAGCCATGCTGCTGTTAACTAGATGTCCATGTCAATACTGAGTCATCCCACAACGTGTGCTGTATTGTGATGCCAGGTAAATATTTCTACAGCACCTGCTGCCATGATCAGGAAAAAAAGGAAGGGGAAAAAATAAGGGGAAAAATAAAGGGAAAAAAATGAGGAGGAAAATGAGGATAAGAAAATGCTAAAAAAATGGGTAAAAAAATTGAAAAATAGGGGGAAAGGAAGAAAATAAAGGAAAAATGATGAAAAATTTAAAAAAATACTTAAAAAGGGAAAGAAAGGGAAGGAAAATAAAGGGAAAATAGCAAAAATAAAAGGGGGG
>VZRI01010013.1:138646-168595 GCA_013397515.1 Upupa epops
TGAAATGGCATTTATCCTGAAACAATAAAGCTGAACTATTCTATTGTTGGGCTGTTATTTGCAATGGCAACATAAATAATAGAAAATAACTAATAACTTTGGTCCCTAAGCAATTTGCCACCTGAACCATTTGTTGAGTCATCCCAGAGGGAAATGCAGGAAAAACAGGAATCTGAATCCAGCCAGGCACTAGGCAGACTCCTCAGTCAGCAGCAATGGTTCCACTTCCAGCGCTGCTATAGCAGGGTGTCTGTCATTGTGCTGGCGATACAGGAGGAACTGCAGGGTCACCTGTTAATTTGGGGTAAGGAACTTACTAGGATGCAGAGGCAGTTGCTGCCTTTTGGGCTTTCAATTAAAACCCAAAGAGGCTGCACTACAGGAAAGGTTAAAACTGGCTGTAACTGATTTACCTTCTGTATTCTGAGTATTATCCGTCTATTTAATCCCAACTGTGGAATTTTCTACATTAGCATACAAGCTCTTCAGATCCCACTTAATGCTCACTTTTTGGTGGCAAAACGTTTGTGTTTGACACTAGAAAAAGAGAACTTGCAGAAAAAAAGAAAGATCCAACTAAAAACCTCACATTTCCTTTGGTACATGGCTCAAAGACACGGGAAAATATCCTTTACCACCTCACCCTTGGGCTTCCGAGGGTCCTAAGGGTGAAAGTCATTAGTTGGGGAATAGGAACAAGGACCATGTAGGAACAATGTGGAATTAAACGTACTGCCCTGTACTAGTGGTTTGAATCCTGTGGGTTGAGGGTGGATGTTGGTGAGGAGGAGTTGTTATTCCACTGGATCAGCAAACAAACCTCTAAATTCAAAACAAAATTCTAGGGTTGGTATTTAACACTGTTTTCCACACAGAGTTGGGCAGATGGACATAATTATTTATTTGTACTGCGAAAGAGAGCACTGGCTCCTGCTAATCTAGAAAGAATTAATCAGCTTGTTTTCATCCTTCTTCTTGATGGCTCCAGCTCTTGGACAAAATTACCTCAAGCAAAATTACTGATTTCGAGCAAACTCTTAAAATAGAAAAATTTGTCTCAAGCAGGCAGGACTGGTGTCTTACAAAAATGTTGGTAGGTAGGTGAGGATTTTTATACTCATCAACACAAGTTGCATGGAGCTTATCAAACAGTCCTTCCCGAATGTGGTTCTTGCAGCATATGGACTCAGTGGCTCCTACTTTTTAAATAAATGGAGAACCGCCAAGGCTAACGAATACAGAAACTGAAGTGCTGCTCGACTCTGACTGGGTAGAGTAGGGTTATTGATTGGACTTGAATGAAATTGAAGTCCCTTGAAATGCAGGTCTTTTCCAACCTGAATGATTCCATGATTTTATGATGCTGGGGGAAACTTTAAGACCTAAGGTGTGTGGAGAGCCCCAAGTGAAGTAGGCAAACAAACTTCCCAGAGTGATGCTGAACACACTCTGAGAGCATCAAATTTGTTTCAGTAAATTAAACAATGTAATGTTAAATTAATCTTTAAATTAAACAAATGAATCATTTATACTTTTAAACAATTTAAATAAACAGATAATTTAGTCACTAAATTATACAATTTAATGACAGCTCAAAAAACCAAAGATTTTTTGGGACAAAAGTGGGTCTTTGTATGATTCTATTTACAGAAGCACAGAGAAGTTGAATGTTTGGCTGGGAAACTCTCCCAGCTGAGCTGTCAGGTCAGGGATAAGCTCTCTGTGTAGTGTAATGACAGGGCGAAGCGTGATGCTCCAGGCAGGTACATAATGGATTTCAAGTGGTCGCCCTGTGACTCACAAAAGGTGCAAGAGAAGAGCCTGTGTACAACAGCATTGCTCCTGCTGAATATACTTTGGCAATCTAGGAACAACCCGGCTCCACTTAATGAGGAGAAGTAGTCGTGGAGGATGTGAGCACAGTGCTCTGACAATAGGGTGATGGCAAATTAAAAATCTTGGGAAAGGGTTTTGTTGGAGCTAAACACAAAGCGGGTTGTTTGGGTTTGGTGGGAGCAGCGGAGGGAGCGAGCAGTAAACTTAGAGAAAAGGATAAAGTTTGCTGGAAAAACTTGCACTGGACTCAGACTTAAAAAACTTAGGGATGGCTGCAAGTCTAAGGGATTGGAACCTTGGGTACAAGTGAATCAAGTAAAATGCAGCCCCAGTGAGCGCCACCATGGAACCTTGGACTACACACACTTCTGGCTGACCAGGTGTCCTCTCAGGTCCATCCAACCCAGAGCTTCATTTTTTTTGAGAAACTCCAACCACCTTCCACTGAAAAACACTTACTGGAAATTAGTGTGAAAGTACTTAATCCCATAAATGCTTTGAAGCTTCTTTTACAATGTAAACGGGGACAACTCCTACCCCACAACTGGGCACTCCCATTATTTATAGGCTTATTGTGCAACTAAACCATTTTAGCCAAGTCAAACACCAAGGAAACAGCACAACCATGTTTTCCCATTAAATGGAGCTGAAATGGGGCTGGTGTAAAGCTGCACTAAGAAACACTGGAGTTGCTGTTCCGGCCCTGATCAGGAGTCCATCGGTTTCTAAAGAGTCAATGCCAGCCGTGTCTAACAGAAGCAAGCAAATACTGCAGCAGACACAGAGGAAGTGAATGCTTAATCCCAGCTTTAAGTCTGAGAAATGAGAGTTCACTCTCAGTCTAATAAAACTCTGGACACTATCAGCAGTGAAGTCTAGTAGAATTAGGCAATTTCTGCCACTGCTTCTCAAAGCAGACACTGTCAGCTACATAAATGATCATTAAGAAACAGCTCTCCCTTACAAATCAGGACTTTTGGGGTTAATTCCTCTATTTTCCCAAAAGCCAAGCAACCCTGCTCTTAGTTTTCTGGTCTAACCTGACATATGAGTTTGTTAAAAGAGACAGTAACAAAGATCTCTCTTTAAAAGACTTGACTTCCTTACCTTCAGGGCTTCTCTAAGCAGGAGGTCTGCTTTTGTTTTCTCTTGATTACAAATACTTCATCCATTTTCAGCCAACACTCTCTACTTGACTAGATTCCTGCAAGCTCCTCAGCCTGATTTGCAAGCATCTGTTTCCAATATAATTTGAACTGGAGGACTATTAGCAAGATTGGATTCAGACTCCAATCAAGACACGAGCCCAGAAATGAATGTCATGTGCTCCCTGGCACTGGGGCAGGGCTCAGTGAGGGGGGAAGTCTGTGGTCAGTGTAAAAAGTTCCTTTTCTGAACACATCACACAAAGGCATCTGCATATAACAGACAGAATGCACCGTAAGGGTCATCGAGATCAAGTTCTAGGGGGTTTTGGGGTAAAATAAATACTGGCTGGTTTATATTCCCAGCTGGGGAAGGAAGAAAGAGCCACTACTTGGGTCATGGAAGAAAAGACCAGCTGCATGGACCATCCGTAACAAATCCCTACAGCCTGCTCATGCAAAGGAAACTGTGGGTTATCTCACAAAAAGGAAAATTACAATTTATTTCAAAATAAGTCTCTCACTGGAATACCCACAGAAATCACCATGTCTTGGAGAGGTAAAACCCACAGGCAGCTGTTCCGGATGATGGTGTAATGTGACATCCCTTCCGAAAGCCAGGGCTGGCTGTCCCATCCTTGCTCTAATTGGAGCAGCTTACCAAATGACTTTAATCAGAAAGACAAGCCTGATGCCTGGGAATCATAACTTCTGGAACTGTTCCAGGTAAATCGGGTAAAGAACTTCCTTTTAATATGGAATGGATTAGCACAATGTGCTTCAGCACTGTCTGCAGATCTCCCCTCATTCTACCCTGCTTTACAGTTTGACTTCATGGAGCTAAGGACCAAGATGTTTGCAGAACACAAACCTAAAATTCCTAATTTCAGGAAAAAGCAGAGAATCTTTACCCTTTTAAATGAAAAAAACCCAGCTATAGTAAAATGACAGGTGACTGCAGCTTATAGGGAACGGTAAGCCCTAGGTCTTAAGCCATGTTAGTGTTCACTAGGCTCTTAAAGCCTGAGGTTATTTTGCTTTGAATTTTTTGATCAGAAAACACTCAATCTAGAAAGATCAAAATGAACAATAACTAATGTGCAGAGGGGAGCCTGAATAGAAGACTAGAAAAGCGTAGTGTTGAAAGTTTGCTCCTGACAAGAAACTCATGTGGGTGACTGTGCAGTTGCTCAGCTCTTAGCACAACTCCACGAGCAGAGCTGCTGGTTTTCAGAGGCATCAGTGCTTCAACCCCTGTTTTTGCCTCAAGTGATTCAGTTTGGGGTAGCAGCAGCAGCATTTCTTTGCCAAGCGCTATTTTCTGAAACTGAGTTGACCAAACCCTCGCCGCTTGTTCTCTGACAACGCAATCTAGCAATAACCGAATTCTAATTCAAGATTTTACTTTGAAAATAAGCAGGTTTGGGGCTGGGTTTGGTTGGGGTGGAGTTTGGAGAGGACTGGGGTTTTCAGACATGAAACCTAAGAAAAACAGCACAATGTATAAAGCCTCCCCACCTCTATCTTCCAGTCTCCATATATTGGCTCAGATTATTGTATTAACCTGGACAATGCAGCTTTAATACAGATATTCTCTATAAACTCTTCTTATTATAAAAAGCATAGAAATTATTGTTCAGCAAGAAGATTCTATGATCAGTTAGAATATATAATACTTCTAAATTTTAAATTTTTTAATTATTTAAATTCTTATTTTAACATAACTTTTAATATTTAATTCTAAATTACTTTCATACATTAAATAGATGTAGTGTTTCTGTTTATATCTATTTAGTATTTTACTACAATTCAATTAAAATAAACTTAATATAAATGTTTTTGCTTATATTTCTAAATATTTAAGTATACTAAAACATATTAAACATAGCTAAAACATTTTAATACTTATTTCTATTTAAATTATATATATTTAAAAATCCATATATATGTTTAAATGCATGTAATGTCTTACCTACTTATCAAGAAGCCTATCCCAAGACACTCTAGTTATAACAGGAAAAGGATACAAAACCATCTAGAAACAGAACTCCAAAGCTCCCAATGAGCCAGGGCAGATGGTGTAGGAAGTAGAGGGTCCACAGGGACTTGGCAGTTGGCATCTTGAAGACAAGACTCAGCCCATACGTACAGTTTCCCACCATAGCCAAGGCAAACAGTGTGTAAGAGGTGCCGTCCGTTGATTTTCTTCGGAACTAACGAGTTTTTACAATTAAAAAGAAACATTAATGCCAGTTCTAAACAGTTCTGGAGGTTTGTACTGTAACATATCCAAAGCCTCTCAGTTATTCTCATCCATCTCTTCCTGAGCTTGGAAATGAACCGATTGTTCCCAAAATCAGTTACAATTGACAGTGTTAAACCTTCTGCTCTTCTGTTGTTTGGCTTTTGTGAGTTTCTTTAATATGGTGATAGCAAAGAGTCCGGAAAAGTCAGTAATGGAATCTCTATAGAAAGGAACTAAAATTCTAACCTCCTCATCCTCTAATTCTAACTTTCGGTCTTTTGCTTGGGTACTGAAGGTAGAAGAGTTGGGAGAAACGCCCATGACAACAATCACACAAATCATCTTTCTGCTCTTCTCCGATAAACCTGACTGTAAATATTTCCTCATCCCTTTCCAATCAATCCTCTTCCATCAACGAAAGTCCATCACTTTCCTAAAAGTCTCAGCATCTTCCTTTGAATGGGAATGAAAAGACCACCTTCTTTTTCTCAACTGCTTTCCTATGAATTTAGGCTTTGGAACTCAAGACAGAGTCACTAGTAGCGAGGACCCACCAGCTAAAGCAGCAAAGAGGATTTTATAATCTGTATGTGTATCCTTGGCAAAAAAACCTACTCACGTTTTTATAGAGCTGGGGAAATCTGCTCCCCAGGTAGAAGGCACAGGAGATGTAGCCACAAATGAAGCCAGACACTTCCATCACATCTAGAGAGCTCTGCAAAAACAAAGGGACAAATGTTCCCACAGCATTAACGTGAGAGTCCAGGAGCTGGATTTTGGGACAGAAACTCCTCAAAGAGGTTCAGTGCTGCTATTCAGCTGACCAGCGAGGGTGAGGAAGGGATTCACCTTTCTCTCCCAACAAAGCTCACTGCTGTTGCGCAGCCACGGTCATCAAAACTATCACTGGGCAACTACCACCGGGCTTTAGGACACAGTGCTAATATCAATCCTACAAACCCTGGGCACGGCAATTCAAACCAAAACCCAGAACTGCAGCAAGGGCCACTATAAAAAATACAAAAATTGAACTGGCCTGTGTGGAGAAACCCAAATGGTCCTTTTTCACAGTTTAACAGTTTTCTCCCTCTGTGTTTCAAAACTAAGCTGCTTCCCTGCTGGGCAGTGTTGCTGGATCACAATTATTTCACTGGCTTTCCTGTGAAGGCCATCAAATTGCTCGAAGAGCCTGTGAAGCTTCCTGCTGAACTGACAGCACCAGCAGGTACAATTGGAATTTTCCACTGTTATTGATATTGCTGGTGCCTTAGTTTCTACGTGGTTGTCTGCAGCCTTTAACGCAAGCAGAAGCACAACAACACAACAATAAACTCGTGTTATGTTGCAGAGCAGCGTATCCTAATGACCCAAGGGACAGAACACCCCAAACACATACATTCTTTATTTTGGGATGTACAGTCCACGCTTAACACATCCACACGGTGCCACACTGACCGTCTCCAAGTTACAGTACCTGAAGAGCCACTATAAGAAAGCTGGAGAAGGGCTTTTTACAAGATTTTGTAGTGATAGGACAAAGGGAAATGGCTCTAAGTTAGAAGAGGGCAGATTTAGATGAGATCTCAGGATGAAATTCCTCCCTCTGAGGGTGCTGAGGCACTGGAACAGGTTGCCTGGGGAGGTTGTGGCTGCTCTATCCCTGGAAGTGTTCAAGGCCAGGCTGGATGGGGCTCTGAGCAACCTCACCTGGTAAGAGGTGTCGCTGTCAATGGCAGGGAGTTGGACTGGATGACCTCTGAGGTCCCTTCCATCGTAAATCATTCTGTGATCCTATGATCCCTATGATTCTATGATTGTTAGAAACATCATCCATACTTTTTTATAGGTCAGAGTACACAACCTTCTCTAAGCAAGTTCGGCTAGGAATTTTTGGGGAGTGGGAGGAAGTAAGAACTTACAGGACTTCTTTTGATCACGGTGCTCTGGTCTTCATTTCTCAAGAACAGCTGGCAGAGTAAAATAACACCCAGTGCTGTACATAGCCCGATCCAGCTCACGCAGAAATTCTTCAGGCTTGTGCTACCTACAATGACTCATAGACAAACCAGCTGAAAAATCCCATCTGCTCTTCATTTTGGGTTGCTTTTCGTTTGCAATGTAAATATGTAAATGCAAAAGGTACAATTTCATGTGGCTTTTTCTTGGCAGCAATGCAAGTCCGACCTCTTCATGCTGGGCTCTGTGCCCACCCCTGTTCACACCCCCTGTTGTCTGTACAACAACTGAGGGTAGCAGTGTGGGAACAGGAGGGGTACTCCTCAAATGGAGGACATTTTCATACTCAGCTTCTCTCATTAACTCTTAATAGTTAAGGATTAAATAAGATCTGATGGAACAGAAAAGTATGTTCAGAAATGACTACTTAGAAACTAAGTAGAATAGAATGCAACGGTTTCTTTATCATCATCTGAGAGATCATAATCTAACAGACCATCATCTTAAGCACTGCACTGGACCAGTCTCCATGTCCACAGTTAGCTGATATTGAGCCTTACCCAGAATCACATATTCAAAGACCCAGACTCCACCTAGGAAGCCTCCAAGACAACTTGACAGGAACCAACAGCATGACAGGACTCTGGAGCTCTGATGCCTTCTATGAGATGCTGGTAAAGTCCCGCAGTCATCATTATGGTTGCAACAAACAGCTCTGTGGCATGAGGAAACCTACCCTGAAGACTTGTAGTCTAAATGAGGTTTAGTAGGGTTGGTTCACACACCCTCTGAGGGTGCTGAGGCACTGGAACAGGTTGCCTGGGGAGGTTGTGGCTGCTCTATCCCTGGAAGTGTTCAAGGCCAGGTTAGATGGGGCTGTGGGCAACCTAGTCTGGTGAGAATTGTCACTGCCATTTGCAGGGGACTGGATGTAGATGATATTTAAGGTCCTTTCCAAGCCAAATCATCCTATGATTCTATGATTCTCTGGAACTGGAAGCACTGAGCTTAACAATTTCATCCAGAAGTCCTCAACTTTTTTGATTACTCTGAAAAAAATGTCTTTAATTGCTGTGGAAAATACGAAAATACTGAGTGGGCTACATTGTGGAGATGTTAATTGTTGAAAAAACTTACCCTTTACCATCTTCTGATTCTTGAGCTTATAGTAGATGAACTGTGAAATCATAATTATGTCCATGTTGACATAAAAAAAGGCAGCAACAATCTGGAAGAGGAGATACATTTGCTTGTTCAGTATATCTTAACTGCATGGAAATCCTGCTTCATCATCATGTGAAGGACAAACAACTCAGTGCTACCAAAAAAGCCCCCAAACTACTGTAACTGGATAAATGTCAATACTTGGGAAGTTATCACTTCTTTTATCGGGGCTAAATGAGTGATCAGAGCACAGAGTTCTTTTCTAGCCCAGTTGTACTCTGCTGTACAGTATTAAATGATCCTGATCCTGGTATTGAAATAGGCACTTTGAAAAGGGTAAATGAAAAAATGAGGAACACTCGCTGATTACCTGAATGGGCAGTTGATTTGTTAAATAGCAGCCTA
This sequence comes from Upupa epops, assembly GCA_013397515.1. NCBI lineage: Eukaryota > Metazoa > Chordata > Aves > Bucerotiformes > Upupidae > Upupa > Upupa epops. The sequence continues at coordinate 147,398 of VZRI01010013.1, forward strand.
TGCCATTTGTAAGATCTCCAGCTACCCAGCACAGCAGGAAGCCCAAAGATAGCGCTTGGTCCACTCTTCCGCTCTGATGGGCAACGTAGATTTGACTGGTGCAAAATCCAGAGATAAAATGAGATAAGCACAAAAAATAATTCAATAAGCTCAGAGGTGCTATTTTTTTTATTTTCAAAATATGAATGAAACAAAGATTCAAACTGGAACCATGAGAGACCCATTGCAGCAATACCCCACTTAGCTTTTGAAAGAGAAGAGCTCAGCATCACTATAGCTCACTCTTACTCGGCCACAACAAAAGGCTCCAATCACAACCTCATTACTGCTTTTTCTGGGACCAGCACTTGAAATCCCCAGTTTCTGAGCATCAGAACTGTGCTGTAAGCATTTGATACTCATCTGCTATAAACACCAGCCTTTCAAACACCGAGACAAGTAAACCACTGGTATGTAACACAGAAAGGGTAAGAATGAACGAAGCTTCTAAAAATGTTGATGGTGACACTCATGCCTCTAAATTGGAAAGCCTCTAATCTGGAGGACTATGAAGCAACCCCAAACGTTAGATGTACCTTGATGCACTCCACATTAACATGACAGTCCCCTTTCAACTAATATTTCAACTAATATTTCTAAAGCTCAACAGCTTCCCAAGAGTGTTACTCATTTTGTTCAATGTCCCCAACCCTTTTTGCTAGTTCAGTAAATTACATCCCCCTTATTGGGACAGGCTGTAGAGTCAATCCCACTTTGTTTCAGGTGTTTTCACCCGCTGGGAACATCTCTACTTCTCTTTTGACATTTCCTACCTATGTATTTGAAATCTGAACCCAATGCCATCACACCAACAGCGAGGGATTTTAGCCCCATCCAAGCTAACTCATAGGATCGTAGAATCACAGAATTATGGAACCATAGCATCATAAAACTACCAAACCACAGGCTCTTGGAATCACAGAACTGTAGAATTGGGACAGCTGGGTTAATGGTTGGACTTGATCTTAAAGGTCTTTTCCAACCTACATAGCTGTATGATTCTATGAAATCACAGATTCAGAGAATAATGGAAAAATGGAATCAGAGAGTCATGGAACCATGGAATCACAGAACAGCTTATGTGCCACTTCTGACCCAAGCCAAAATTTCCCTGGCAGGAGTCAGCAAGACAGTACTACTGGAGCCCAGTTTAAATAAACACCGAAGCAGATTCTACTGCAAGTTTCCACATGCATCTCTGGGCGCAGAAGCTACGGGAGGTGATTTATTCTCATTTGCTCTAAGTGGCAGAGATTAGTGTCAAGCCAGTACAACAGAACAGTACATCAAGCTCATTTGTCAACCACCAAATATTTTTGCAAACACCACCAAGATGCTTCTCCAGCTTGTTGTGCCTGTATAATGCAGACAAATATATCCAAGATAAAATATTTACCAAATTTTTACAGAGGGACAGCTTGCAAAAAAAAAAAGGCTTCAGGCAAGATTATTCATGTATTCATCTGAGGGCTGCTTAAGAGTTTAAACTTACGGTAGTGCAGCAAAGAGAAAGCAAACAATGGATATCAGTCCTACGACAACACTCCAGTACTCCCACGCGTCCTCAACACATTCTTCTAGGAGATGCCAAATCCACTGCGTTCCATTAATGCACAGTCTCCTCCTGTTCTCTGCTGTGGAGGTATTGAAAGCACCAGCATCCAGCCGAGCAGCCATTGTCAACTTCACAAGTCTATTTCTACTTTTTTAACCCATGCAAATCCCTTTGCTGATGCTGAATAGACACTGTGCAAAGACCTCGACAGCCAGATGGGTGCTCGATCGCACAGTTATTTCCAGCCTCATCGGCGGACCTGCCAAAAGCAAAGACATTAAAAACAGCCTGTGTGAATAAGACAGTAGCCACACTTCCATTTACTGTTCACAGGAGTTAAGGCTTCAGAGAAATAGAAATACTTCTGTGGTCTGTCACATTCAGTAGTTCCTCACAAGTAGGCAACATTTCAGCATTTTAGTCTGAGGTTATGTTAGACTGAGACTAAGGTGCCGCTGGGTAAACAAAACCAAGTGATTTATTTGCAACTAAGAGCAAAACTCTTGAATTTTGAAGCACAGGAATGCTGGGTTTCACATTTAAAAGTATTATTCTGTAGAAAATTACAATGATTTCTGATCTTTTTTGCTGTCGTTGTTCCTAATGAAATACCCATCCCATTGTAAATTTCAACATTTGAATAAATTGTTCAGAAAAAAAGCAGGCTTTATTTTGAATCTGTCAAAAAACAGCGGATATCCTGCTCATTCTGATATAATTTAATTCCTCTGAATGCTAATAATTCCTTATGCAGAGGAGTCTAAAAATCACAGAATTGTTTGGGCCACGAGAGACCTTTAAGATCAATTGACAGCTCTCATCTAGGAAAGAAAAACAGAGCAAACACACAAACTAGCAACAAAGCAAGACTATATGAGTAAGTTAATTTGTTTAGCATTTAGAGCCAGATGTACAACCAGTAACAAGAAGGTGGAAGTTTTAAAAGACCATTCAGAACATCTCAGATGCACCGAAAATTCAGGAAACAGGAGAAGTAACACTGAGGTGCAAGAGCATCCGTCTAGGAATGACTGAAGTTATGCAGCATCTCACGGAGGACAGTCCCCAAATGCATGATGCTCATGGATTTGATTTTCTATGTTCTTCACTCCACACACACGCTGGGATAGGGCTTGGAAGGGCTGACAATACCTCTGGTCTGCAGCCACTCTCGTTACGCATCAAACTATGACAGAAGTTTCACCAAGTCTGTTTCCATAGAGCAAAGAGTTAGGAGTCACCTTGCTAGCCATGGAGAAACCTGCTTTTCTTTTCATTTTGTCTATCTGCAGGGTTAAATTGGGATTAATGTTTCAAGCAGACTTTCCCATACTGGTTCTCTGGAGCCCAGCAGGGTTTTACCATCTACTAACAAGGGAGAAATACCTCCACATACTACTTAAGAGGCAGATTTTCAGAGAGAGCTTTCAGCTCTTCATAAACACTGTAACAAACACTGTATCCTGCCTACTTCAGGATAAACAAAATACACCACACGTCAAATCCGTACATAAATAGATAAATGGAACATTATGGCTGGAAGATTAGGTTTAATTCGGTATTTAAACCCAGGTCTGAGTAACTGCAGTTGGACTCACAGGGGCAAAAGTTCTCCTACACGATCAAGGACTATGCAGCAAGTCTAAATATATCTCTTCTTCCTAGAGCATTTAAGGAGCCAGTGAGGAGAAAATACAATTAAAGGGTGATTTATGTCCCTATAACAACTCCTTGCCTGTCACCTCATTCTTTCAGATTATGCCCAAATACAAGTTACTACCACTTAGAAACGTTACAATAAAATCACTACTTTCACAGGACAGTTCATTTGGAACACTGACATCAAACTTCGCTGAGAAGGTTTAGTGTTTGCCCGGCTAGAAATAAATAATTAGGAACAAGGAGTCAGTAGCTGGAGCCCCTGCTTGGCCACTAATGCATTATTTTGGGGTGAAACGGTGCCAAACTGAGAGAGTCTATGGTTTAAAAGGGAAATTCATCAGCATTCCGACTCCATATTCCCAATATTAATCCGGGTTTTGGATTTTGTCTCTATATTCTCAGATAATATGGTCAGATTTTGACTCCATATTCCCATTATGAACCCAGACACTGGATTTTCAGCCGTATTCCCAACATTAACCCGCTCATCGTACTCCCATTATCACACACCCCCATCCCCATCCCCGGCAGTGATCGCCCTCGACAAACTATGACCAGTATTTCCCTAGAAACCAGCTCTCGCACATCACTACCCACAAAACCACTCGGGGAAACGCCACGCAGGCACTGAGGACCCCAGGAGCATCCTTCCCGGCAGGATAGAGAGTCCCAGCAGCCGAGCGGGCAGCACCGACCTGGAGGGGGCGGGCGGAGGCTGCTCCACGCCTCGCGGCTCCGCTCTCGCCGTGCGGTTCCGCCGCACCAGGACCCCGCGGGCAAGGCACAGGAGTTGCGCCGCGATGCCACCGGACATCGGCCACCGGCCACCACCCCGATGCCCCAAGCCACTACCCCGAGAGGCAGAGGATGAGGGAGGGAAGGACCGACGCCCCGTCCCGCCTCTTCCCCCGCAGCCGCCGCCACCACCGCCAGGAGCCGTCGGAGCGTGGGGCCAGAGCTCCCTCTGCGGGCGGGAGGTGGCGGGACTGGACTTCCTCTGCACGGCATTCGGGGGGGCGGGCGGTGGTTGTGCTGGGTATAAGGCAACCGTTGACACCGAGGGTGATGCTACCCTGGACCACGTTCCTCCTGGAATCATACCAGAAGCTATATCTGCTTCTATTATCCGTCCTGGGATCCGCCTTCCCACCAGGGATGGTGCTTTTGGGGTTCCCGTGCCTGCAAGGCATTTCTCGATGGGGTTTTGTGGGGTTTTGATTTTTATAAACTAATTTGTGATGTATGACAGCTGGTTTTGAGGGAAATCCGGTGGTAGTTTGCCACTGGTGTATGCTGCCAGGAGGGTGTGAAAATGGGGTGAGGGAATGGAGGAAAATCTGGTGACCAGGTTAATACTGGGAATAGGGAGACAAAATCCAGCGCCTGGGTTAGTATTGGGAATAGGGATATAAAATTCTGATGAATTTTGCTTTTAAACTTTGGAGCTCTGGGCAACCTGCTCTGGTTACAGATGTCCCTTGTTGGACTGGACTTGCTTGGAAGGTCACTTCAACCCAAAATATTCAATGACTTTATGCTGGAGTGAGGAAACTGAGGCTGAAGAGTCAGCAGTGCTCCAAGTCATAAACATCCCCATGTTTTTGATTACAAAACTCAATCTATGAGGTGGAACCTAGCACAGATGATGCCTGAGGTGCTGCTTCTACTGTGAAGATCAAACCACTGTGAGATTTTAAGAGCAAGGCAGTCCCATCAGCAGTTCTGCTCTTGTACACAAACATATTGCCTGGAAAAGACCTCTAAGATCCTCAAAACCAACAATTAACCAAATATTGCCCATCTCCTCTTTACCAGGGCTGAGCTGATGGGTGGACTTGGCAATGCTGGGTGAACGGTTAGACTTGATTCCCTAATTCTGTGGCAAGTGATCTGTGATGCAGAGAAGCCTTGGAATCTCTGTCAGATTCACGTTCTTGGACGTGCATATTTTAAAATATCTTGATGGGAAAGAGTGTTGTATGGTTTACTGAACTTTTAATACAGTTTTACACTTCATTCTCACACAGGCTCATAATTTCTGTAGTTGCTTGAGCCTGGATAATTAACACAGGGTTGGGAGAACAATTAAAGGCAGCTTCGGGTATCTGCATTGTTCTCATTTAATTGCTGCTCAAGCATTGAGTCAGTGCTGGGTTTGGCAGCTGAGCAGCACTTGTCTGGCACTGTGAAAGTCCCTGCTTATGTCCATGAGGCTCATCTGTTGTTGATGGGTAAAAGCATGAGGGTTTGTGAAATTCTGTTAGGGTACAAGTTTGTGCAAGGAATAGGTTTTGTTAGGTTCCTTCCAATGTGTTGGGTGAGGTGCTCAGATGTGCCTCCTGGACAAGGACCCATATCCTACCCCTCCCCACCACCTTAAGTGGAACTGTCTTAGAGTAACTAACCCATGTAGAACCTTCTGCAGAACTGGAACGTGGAAAGCATTTGTGCTCTCATAGACCTTGATGGACCTGACCAGCCTCACCTGGGGTCTCCACCCATACTTGCCCAGTTCAGCTTAAATAGAGTTGCTCAGACAGGGGTAGACTGGAGTGATGCTGTAGGTAGCTTGGCTCCTAGATGGGCTGCTTATGCAAGAATGTTATAGTTTGTCCCTAGCCCTGTGAGGGACTTTGGACCCACATTATTCCTGTCTCTTGTTTTCCTGCCTTTGGCTCCTGGCTGGGCTCCCAGAGTATATCTGGGACCTGGTTCACCACTAGACTCTCTTGGGTCTGTGGGTGGCTGGTGTTGCCTGCACCCAGCAACACTGGTAAGGGCACTGCCTCTGACAAAGTGTCTCTGTTCTCACGGCCTGCCTTTTTTGGGGATGCTCAGGAAGGTTTGACCAAGTAAGAAGGCTTGAATGTTTTTATTATTTAAGTCAAAACCCCATGTGCTATTAAATATGTGAGTGTAAGAGATTATGGTGATTATGTACAATGAGTTGGCCTCAAAGGAGTTAATACATTTAATACCTAATGTTAATCATAAGGAAAGAGGAGTAAAGTAACAATTTATTGTGGGTGATACTGCCACAATAACTCCAAAATCCTTCCAGAGGCTAAGACATTTTAAGAAACAGAGACTGATGTTCATGGGTTTATCCAGGCCAGTTGCTGTCTCTGCTCCTGGAATAAATGAGTTTTTGATGTCATGAACTGTGTTTTATGTCGCCCATGTTTGAAAAAAACCGTGAATAAAGGGGGGATAATGTAGTGAAAGGCAGCTAATTAGTTTTTAAATGTAACCCGCATTAAAAGTGCTGTACAACATTATGTATTTATGGGTACAGTTTTGTTCTGCTGTCACATAACAAAATGAATAATGCATTAGCCCAAGACTTTGTCATTAAGTGAATTTCTTTGTTGCCTTGCCATTAAAATAAGAGAGTCTGGGGATGTGCACAATGTTAACCCTTCTCTGGGTGCATGGTGGAGGGGGGTGAAGGTAGTGTTGGACTGAGTTTGAAGTAGACCCTTATAGTTTTAAAGGTGACTAATGCTAATGACATTTGCTAGATTCTGAAGGGTTCAGGAAGGGGATTTTTTTTAACCCTCTGCTTTATCAGAATATTATTACAGTAACCAGGAGGAAAGAGGGGTTTTTAATGAGATTTAAGCTGGTGTCTGCAGGAATTTATGGAGACAGAGGAAATCCAGTAGCTCCTGAGGGAGAGCTGAGGCTGCTTATTCTGGAGAAGATTTGGGGAGACCTTGTCATTGCAGATTACTAAATACCTGTCTGGGTGGGGTGAAGGAAGGCTCTTCTCTGCAGGGTCTAGTGATGAGACAGAAGACAGGCACAAGCAGAAAGACAGGCAAAGGTAGTTAAATGTAAGGAAAAGCTTCTTTGCTGTAGGACATGTTGGGCAGAGGGGCTGGGCATTACCCATCCTTGGAGTTAGTCAAAGTCTAACTGGAGGTGGCCCTGACCAACCACCTCTGGCTCACCCTGCTTTGAGCAGGGGCTTAAGTCAGATGATCACTGGAGGTAATTTTCATTCCCAGCCATGCTGCGGTTCTCTGACTCTGAAGAAGGCTGATGAGTAACTAAGATCACAAGTCTTAACTTGCACGTTTAATGTTAAGTTCAAGAACCTATTACTTAAAATCTGCTCCCTCCTAACATTTAAGTTCCTCATATCTACCTCTAGTTTGTATGGGTTTCAGGTTTTTTGCATGTCTTTTCTTTAATTCTTGCCCTTTCAAGATGATAAAGAAACATCTATTTATAGCATGATGAGGAAGACTGAAGGAATGATTCTACCTGATGCTTAGGAGAAAACTACCTTTATGGTTTAAGTTGGTTAGGCTGGATTTAAAAATTTCAAGTCCAGTCTATATTGTTTTTTCCTGTAAGCCCTGCTGAGGGGGGATAAGAAATAAAAGGAAACCCTAATACAGTTGGGTTGGGTTGGGTTGTGCCTTCCAGATGTTGTGCAGAGATGTGTGAGTTGACATCTTTTAAAAGTAAGATAAAATTTCTCTGAATTATCATTTCTCTCAGAATGCATTAATTTGATTTTCTTCTCTTTTTTTCTCCCTAGTGTAATTGGCAGCAAAATTTCATTGCTTCAAAGGTGAGCACTGAATTTTCTATAACTTGATTTCAATGCATTGTGTGCACCTTGTCGTTGGATCTACTCAGACCTGAGAACCACCTCTTGGACACAGGATTAGGTGTTGACTAGTGCTGCACAGACTATTATTTTAAACAGTGAGTTTGAGAGAAAAATTGTTTCTCTGCAATATGTTTTGAAAACCCAGGGGGCTGCTTTCATGCTGGAGCCTTGCCAGGGCTATGGAGCAGGAGGTTTCCAGGTTAGGGTGAATGCTTAAAGGAAAAGACAACAGATACAGTGGTTCCACCCTAAAACCCCCACCCCAAATCCACCAACAAACTCAAAATTTAAAACCAAAAAACCCCACAGAGAAAATGAGAGTGTGATAATTTTGTGAGGTGAATGTTACTCAGGCCTTGACCCAAGGTTAAATCAAGTGAGGACATGGGGCAGCACGGGGAACAATGTGGGAAATTGCAGGATGTGACAGATAAGGGTGTGAGAAGCCCTCAAAAGTTAGAGGTCCAGGGGCAGGGGGGTTGCACAAAGGGTTAAGAAGATTCATTAGGGAAATAATCAAACGCCACAGGTGGTCTGGGGGGAATACTGGGGACCTTCTGGGAAGTGGACTCTTGGAAGGCCAGCTATATGACCAGCACTGGTGTGTACCTCCTGCTCGTTGATGGCACCAATGCAGTGTGAAATGGGCTGGGAAATTCCAGAAAAGAGTCCAGAGGAGATTCAACAAGAATGGAAAAAAGGGTGAGAAAATGAGACATGAGAACCTGAAAGAGATGTTGGCTCCAAAAGGAGATCTTTGTGAGAGCAAAGAACTGTAAACACCAGAGTGGAACAGTGATCTGTTATGTGCTTTTCATGGAGTAAAAGTCTTTGGCTATTGGGTAACTTCTTAATTATGAAGTGTTGAAAAGCTTTGCTTAGGGAAGCAAGATCAGAACAAATGCAGGTGTGTCTAGACCTGACAGCGCTTGTTTCAACCTAAAATAGGTTAGAAAATGTCTTAACCAGCAACTATGAGCACAAGCACCTCTTGAAACTGTCCCCGGTGGTCAGGCAATACCCTTAATGGGTCAGATTATAAAACTCAGGGCGAGTTTTCTTGACTTTTGCTCTTGTGGGGGGCAGAAACGAGGGTTTCTTGGGCTATCATCAGCAGTTGAATTCATTTGTACTGACTAGCCTTAGTGAACCCCCAAACTTGTGATTACACCAAATGCAGATTTCAACGTTAGAGTTTTATGAACTGGGGGGGTGGGGGGCAGGAGGGTGAGAACCACCGTGGAGCTGTTAAAGCGTTCCTTTAGCTTGCAGAGCTTGTAAGGCCGGTGGCACAGATCCAGCACTCAATATCCTGCCTGTATAAAAACCCAGTGGTGCAGTTCTGCGGCTCAATTAGCACAGTTCATAAACTATGCAGCTCAATTAAGAGACCCGCATGAGGGGAGTAAAGTGAGTGAAAGAGGAGTCTGCAGTAACAAAACCTGCCGTTGAATTAGAAAAAGATGCAGGTGGCTAAGGTCCCCTGAGATGTGAAATGTGAATGTGACAGTGTGTGGGTACATGAGAGAGGGCAGCTGAGTTTGGGCTGATGGTCAATCACAGCCAGGGAGGCTCAGAAGCCTCTGAAGCACTGTCAGGTAGACGTTTATGGTCTTTGTATAGTGTGTACGAGTGGTTTGAAGCCATCTCTGCAACAGCAGTGGCTGCAAAGAAATGAGTATACAACACTTTTTTCTATTTCTAAGATACTTTATGGAGGAGATGGCACCTTGATGCGCAGCAGATGTCCTTTGTGATGCAGATGAGGCTTGTAGAGTAGTGGAGCTTATAATGAGCTCTGTGTATTGTCATGAGGTAGGGCTGCCAGGCAGTAAGCACCCACAAACCAGTGCTGAGGGCAGGGTTTATACCCTCTGAGAGAGTGGCTCAAATCCTATAGAATTATTAGGGATCGGAAGGACATCGCTTTTTTACAGACATCATTCTGTAGTTTTTGTTTGGGATTTGCTGTTTATTTCTAAAGACCTATTCTGGAAGTCTCAAACAAGGCTCTAGTAACTGAAGTAAAATCATTGCTTAGTGTGGAAAAGAGAATTGGAATAGCTAGGAAATAGCATTACTAATTAATATGGAATATTAGGTTGACATCTAACTTTCTGTGGACAATTTATGATCCTGAATAACTCTCTTAGTGGATGAAATTATATAGGGACTCTTGTATTGGGCTGCTGAGGGTCAAATGCATGATCCAGAAATAATTCAGGTTGCCTGGTCAACATAGAAACCAAAGACAACTCATAACACATAAATATGTGTCATTGTCCAGTTCTTTGACTGGGAGTAAGGCAACTTCAGGAAATGCCTACTGGTAGAAGAAAACAATCTTGTAATCATAGAATCACTGAATCATTTAGGTTGGAAAAGACCTTTAAGGTCACAGAGTCAAACTGTTAGTGTAGGACAACCTAGTGATAAGTGTAGAAGATGAAGCTGTGAACTATGTGGTGTGTGAAAAAGAACTTGCTTGCACTAGAAACATTTTCATCATCCTTAAGGTATCTGATTCAATCAGAATTGATCAAATATCACCAAGACTTTAAAATATATGTGGGTAGGGGAACATTAATCCATGTCTTACTTGGCAAAGCTTTGAGAGACCACATTTAAGGGACAGTAATAGGGGTGCTCCACCCTGTGCTGAGTCTGCCTTCTGTCACCACACCAGGTGCTACAACACTGAGGAGAATTTTGCTACGTGAACTCCTTTATCGCCATGCAGGCTTTAACCTCAAAATGAGGACTATTAGTCAACCATGTCAGGTGATTGGGATCTGTGATTTCTGTCCTGTTCTGCTTGGGTGTTCCATGGCTGACTCTTGGCGTGCAACAGATTTCTGGCATCGAGACAGTCTGTGGGGACATAAACCTGCTTCTTCCATTAGCCCTTTACATTAGCATGCTGGGAGGGAGTTGGATTTTTATGAATACCCTAAATTAAAGAGACTCCAGTCTGACTGTGAAATAAATAGAGCTATCAAAACTCCTGCAGTTGTCATACAACAATTGTTAATTATTTACAAGCAAACTTCTGCAGGAACATTATTTTAGCTGTCAGCATCACCGTTAGGAAAATGAAAAGGCTTTTGTCTGGGTGGCAGATAACATGACTCATTTGAGCTGAACACAATGGATATGGAAGATTCCATTTCCCTTCAACAATTAGCTGGGGAGAAAACAATAGCCTGTCTCCTTCCTAACAAGATGCTGCTTTTAGAAGTCTCTAACAAAAATATTTTCAGGGCTTTGCTTAAAAAGGGACATAAATCCAGTGTAGCAATTAAATTAAAAGACAGTCAACACCACACTTATCCTTTCCATGTAACTCTTCTGAGAGTGTCAGCTGCACTCATAGTGCTGTTTAAGTACAAAACCAGCCTGTGATACTCTTTCTCCTTCCTCATAAAAAAGTTAANTGTGCTCTCACAGTTAGACTGTGATGCCTTCCGAAAGTTTTGCTTTAAATCTCTTGTACAGAAAATTATTTTTACAGGGAGAATNGGTTGCTGTTTGAACTCAAAGGTGGTGAGGGGTTGATTCCTTCACTCTACTTACGTAGTTACTGGATGCAGAAGTATCATAGAATCATCAGGGATCAGAAAGGACCTTAAAAGATCATCTAGTCCAATCCCCCTGCCACAAAAGGATCACTCAGACCAGGTCCAGGCGAGTTTCAAACATCTCCAGAGAAGAACTCACAGCCCCCCCAGTGCCCTGTCACCCTCACTGGGAAGAAGTTACAGAATCGGTCAGGGTTGGAAGGGACCACAGGATCATCCAGTTCCAGCCCCCCTGCCATGGGCAGGGACACCCCACTCTAGATCAGGCTGGCCAGAGCCTTGTCCAGCCCAGCCTTAAACACCTCCAGGGATGGGACCCCAAGACCTCTCTGGGAAGCCCATTCCAGGCTTTCACCACTNGGTCACCTCAGAGCCTCCCCTTCTCCAGACTGAACAGCCTGGTGCTCTCCCAGTTAGACTATGATGCCTTCTGAAAGTTTTGCTTCAAATCTTTTGTAGGGAAAATTATTTTTACAGGGAGAATAGTTGCATTCTGCTAACAGCTTGCAAGTTTCTTACAGTCCTGCAGAACTGGAGAGGAGCAAGCTGTGTTCTTCATGTACAGACTGAGTTAAGAGGAAGAAGCAGAGAATGCACAATTGTATTTTATTTAAAACAAAATTCATGACTCTTGCACCATTAGAAGTGTCTGTTCACCCACTAGTAATGAACATTGCATTTCGTTGTAGAGGATTGCATTTCGTTGTAGAGGCTATGGAGGCATAAACAGGAGTAACAGAAAGCTATTTGAAGGATGTGCCATCCAAGTTGAGGACTTGTATGGCTGAATGTGTATGCAGCAGAGCAGATGATTTTAATATCCATTAAAGCATATAATGTATAAATGCTCTGGCTTTCATGGAAGGGCTAAGCGGTACAAGCGTGTCTCCAAATTATCTTTGGGTAAACTGTCTGTCCCTCCAGCCACTGGCTAAGAGTGCCTGACCTTGATGACCAGAGAGGTAGTTCATTTCATGTTACTTTGGCCACTATCAGAAAAATGTCCATGCTGGGACATTCCCATTGTGAGCCTTTTCCTCTCCAGGAAAGGAAGACATAGCCAGCAGGGGCTCCATCAAGATCCTTCAGGTCAGTTTTTCAGGTTGGCTTTAGCTGTAGTTGGTTTGTTGGGAAGCTGGAATTTAGCTATGGTTGGTTCTTTAGGAAGCTGGAATTTATTTACCAAATGAAAGTTAAGGGGGAAAGTACACAGAGGTGCTTAACATGGAAGGGAAATGTTTTCAGTATGTGTGCAGAATGCTGCTGGAATGGGTTAGAAATTGTTTCTCTGCCAAGGCTGCTGAGTTTGGAGGTGCCCAGGTAGGTCCTGGGCACTGGCTCTGCCTAGGCAGTTAGGTACCGTGAGGGCTAGCTGAAGTTCTGTGACCTGGTGCGATGCATCTGAAGGGGATTAGTTTCTTCCAGGGTCCTGCTCTTTCCTGATTTACATTTCACTCTTTTGGTTAATGTTCCTCCAAAGGAGGAACCTTCCAGTGAAAGGGTCCAGCTTCTCACCAGCTTCTACGAAGAGGCCCCACAAGTAATATTAACTTCTGCAATTTCCTCGTTACTCTTGAGCAAGTTATTAATTAACTGAATGTAATCACTGGCTGCTGATAAATCCTTTTAACTAATTCAAATTCCAAATCAAGCTCCAAGTGTTTTTGCTGGGGCTGCTGCTGCCGGCGTTGAGCTTTGTGAAGAATTGGATCTGATCTGTTTTTTTGAGTGCCAGAGTTGGAGAGGGGGAGCGAGACTGGAGAGAAGATATTTGTTTGCTTGATTCCACATGACAACTCCAGGGTAACTGAGCAGACCATACGGTTGGTTTGACAAGGCTGTGCACCGAGCCAGCCACATACCAGAGACAGGGGGATGGAAGGGACACTGACAGCTCTCATGGATTTCATCAGCATCTTGAGAGAGAGTGACCGATGGGCCTTCAATTATTAATGTTCTTTGAGAGGTTTCCCTTTGGAGAGGTATGAATAACTAACTTTAAATATGCATTTGTGTAACACACTCAAGAATGAATAAATTACTGTGTGGGAAAGAAGTGGAGTTGCAGCTCCAAGTATTAAATAATGGAAGAGGGGATTGGGTGTGTAGGAAAGCCTCTAGCAGCACATCACTGTTCTTTGAGGGCTGGAGCTGTGGTTGTTATGTATAAATGTATGATGATGCTGTTTGTGAGGAAAGCTGTAAGATGTCTTGAAAGACAAAGCAGAGCCTGAGTTTTGGGGTCGGTGACAGCTCTATGTGACTCCTGGGTGTGCTTGACTCATCCCGGGGCTCGGACCTGTTTCACTTCCCTCCCTGTGCTCAGGAGTTTCTTAGTGCCCTGTACTGTGGATGGGTTTCTGACCTTAGGGTACCTCCTAAGGTGTTTGCCCTATTAAACCATGGGCTGGAGAGGAGCTCAGGTATCTAAGAGATACTGTAGGATCTTCAAGGATTTCAGGTGATCCTCAGGAACAGTGACAGCGTTTGTTTATTGCCCTGACTTTCACTTCAGTTGGCATCTTAGAGACCCTGTCCCAAAATCCCTCGTGCTCTGTTCCATTCATTCACCCTTCAAGCAGAAAATGCATATTTATGCATTTTGTCGAAGTTTCTCATAAGTTCTTTAGTTTTTCTGTACCATCACTAGTCTTGAAAATGTGTCCGAGCTCTGAAAGCTCATTCAGCAGCGCTCGAGAACAGCCTGCTTTGACAGCACTGCCATGGCAATGGGTGTGTCGGTGGGTGCTACGGGAGACTATTCTGTATTAGCAGTGTGGTGTTGACTTTTAGCATAATATTTTAAAGATGTTTAGAAGAGAATTCTTATAAATCTGTATCACTGAGTTAAAAATAGAATGGCAAGTGTGTTTGTGACATTGATGTGTTTGGAATCGGTCAAGTACAATCCTTGGTCCTTTTTTTCTATTCTGAAAGTTGTAGAAAAGTGTCCTGATAGCACACAGGCTATCGAACAGATCTGGGATTTAAAATATATAAACTGGGTCAAGTTACAAATTAATTGCACAGTTAGCAAGTTTATAAGGAGGTTCTTACCACTCTGCAGCCAAAATTGTCCTGGAGAAATGTGAAATCTTGTTCACTCAGAGCAGCATCCTAAGTGTAAAGCAGCAGATCAATCCAGTTTATGGCAAAGGAGCATGCTTACACGTCAAGGAAGATCAGTGGATTTCAAACCAATAGAACTGTGTAGTCCAGCTGCTCTAGTGGAAGACCTGGATCTTACAGTAGACTCGTAATCCCTCTGGTTATGTCTCTATTGCCTCCAGCAGGAATACTGCTGCCTTGTGTGGGAGAACTGACTGTTGAGAGCAAGTCAGCTCACAGCTCCAAGGGCTGCACTGAGGTGTTTCATTAGCAAGCCACATGTTTAGCCTCAGCTTAATTAGTTGACTTTGTAATTTATTGTCTCATCAGCTGGTCCAACATCCATGGGATTTCTTGACAACATAGACTATGGAAATGCGTTATGGCAGTAAAAAACCCTGTAGGAAACAATGATGGTCTTGTGGGAAGAGTTTAAATACCCACACTGATCCCATGGGAACCACTGTGCTCTGTCCATCCCACATGGAAATGATGCTCTTTCAATACAGTCTTTAATCCTGTCTTGGTTTTAGACTATGACAAATCCTTTTTCACTGAAAAATGTGAGGACTTTATTTGGAAGCATGCTCTCATTTGAAATGAGTAAATCCTTCTCAAGAAGGAAATACAAATTATTAGGGGAGAAGTTCTCAAGTACCTTGCACTATTCTGTCCAGAAATTGGGAAAGTGACTGTTCTGGGGTAAAATTCAGGCTGAAAATAACCAGGAAATACATCCAGTATGTATTTTCCTGGATGGGCACGTGTAAGGAAATGTAGTGTCTACAGTTCTTGAGATACTACAGGCTTCTGTAACTACTGATGCACTTTAATGCCAAAAAATGAGACAGGGGACAAGGATTTTAGGAGAAGGGAACCCTATTGTAAGCACAGAATAAAATTTGGCTTTGGAGATGACTCTACTTTTCCCTTTGAGGAAAGTGAAATAAAACTAAGCAGTTGCTGAAAACATTTTCCCCCTCATTCCAGAGAAATATAAACCTTTTGTTCAATCTGTGCGTGTGTAACATCAGACTCCCATGGGGCTCAGTAGAGTTGCCATCCTGTTTGGGTTTTACAGGACCGTGTCCTAAATACCAACCCTGTTTGGAGCATGCAGTTGTATTCCTGAATATGTTCTAGTCCCCACATAGTGTTGCAGAGGCAAATGGTCCCTAATTCTGACTTGCTGTTCCTTTACTACAGCATCTGTCATCTGAGGCACTCAAAGCCCTTCCACTCCACAGAGTATTAACCATGGCAACATGTCTGCAAGGTAAGGTGACGCTTCTGTTTTCTTCATGGAGTAGTCATTGCCTAGAGCCCAAGGTGGTGATGGCAAAGCCAAGACCTTTGTCTTCCCAGTCTGTTAACCCGGGTCTCTCCATTCAGTGTCAATCCTTAAATTGCTTTCCTTTCTGTTGTAGTTTACTGACTACTTACATTTAAGTTTGTTTTTTGAACCAGGTGTTTAGTTTATACCTTTTAGATGTCTTTAATATTTCAGAAAAATTACTGCTTGGGTGCCTGTGGTAGCTTGGTCCTTCAGAACAACACCATCTGGAAGTGGAGCTGAGCTGTAGCTTTTAAGGAGAACCATGCATGGAGCCTGTGGCAAACTGAGAAGAATGTGGTTTGGGAAGTGCTGGAGGAACCCTGGGTTCACCCGGGGCCTTGGCTGTGTCCAGTTTGGACTATTACCTGTTCTTGGTGTGGCCCCAGCAAGGTGATGGTTTGTATTCAGAACCTGGTGTCTCCCCAGCTTGGTGACTCTTGATTAATTTGCCCGGCCAGTGGCTTTGAATGCTGGCAGGGACTATCCTGATGGCAGGTTGTGAATGTTGCTGCAGGGTTGGGTTGGCTCAGGACTTGCTGTGTGCTTGACCTCCTCCTGCAGAGCAGGCTTATGTAAGTTCATGTAGAAGACTGGGTCAGCAGTGCAGTGAGATTTGAATTGCCTCTTGCTTTGCAGGCAGCAAACAGAAAGATACGATAAGGTCTGCTTAACATTAACTCTAAGTGTTTCCTAAAAATCCCTGGAATGCAGTGACGTTTTCTTGATTTACTTGATTTACTAGATTAGCAATATCATTGCACAGTTCTTTGGTTGCCAGTGGGTCAGCACCATCTGCTAAAGTCAAGCAACCAGACCTGCATTTCTAGTATTTTCAAGGTTGCAATTATTCCAGGTTGTTGTAGAATTTCCTTCCCTGGAAATTATTTTTAATCCTTTCCCTCACACTTCAATTTAAGATCCCTATTTTTTGTCCTTCAAATGTCAGAATGTCTTGCCTGCAAAATCCAGAGGTCCTGATACAACTGTAAGATGCAGTCTTGTAGCTAAAGTTCAATTGGCTTTTGGATGCCCTTAGGTCCAACTGCCCTTTTACATGGAATTTTTCCCTGTTAATCTTCCATTATTGGGGGAATTATTTTGCAAACAGAGCAATTCAGTTGCTTCAAGCTCTAAAACCTGTCAGGCTGGCTTTTATTCTGCTTGTTTCTGATAAGGAGCTTTGGTCAGAATGCTATGCCTCTAGCAAGCCAAGAGACTCACCTTGGCAGGTAACAGCTTCAAGGTCCCAGGGACCACAAAGCTCTTTCAACTTGGCATGTAAAAGGAAAATTAAATGCTGGGCTAGGCCACCAACCAGTGGAGATGCCCTGTGTTATGCACACTGTTTATTTTCCTGCATAATGATGACTTGAAGTTTGCTACATGAACTGGATTCAGAGCTTTATGCCCCATGTTTTGACTGTAGGGAGATGGATACCAGCCACAAATGCTGCACAGACTGTGACCTCTTGCTGCCTGTGTAGATGGGACACAAATACAAATCTGCTCTGTCCTGGGCACTGATCTGATGCATACAGTCAGTCTCTGTCCTATCAGGATATGAAGATACCAGTAGGTGATGCAGAGTCAAGGCAATATGACCTCTGAGGAAGCATATTCTGAAGAAAACTTATCTAACCCGACCCTTTTAAAATAAGAAGTAGAAAAAAACCCTATAAACAACCCAAATATTTTGCAACCTGTTCCAGTTGCAGAAGACCCTGCTCACTGCAGGGAGGTTGGACTAGATGAGCTCTGAAAGTCCCTTCCAAACCAAGGCGCTCTGTGATTGTATGTTAGACATATAAAAAGATTTTCCCTTTTCCTTGGTGCAAACTACATATTAGCAGGAGCAGGTATAATCTTGCAGTGAACCGAGGAGATGCTGATAGGACTATTTGCTCCTTTTTAAGATCTATGCAAGAGAAGCATTTTCAGCACCATTACATAATGCAAGTATTAAGGAGATTTGCTGTAATTCCATTTCAAAGACCTTACCACAAGGAAATGTTTTCCCTGTCTTCTCATTAATGTTGTCTACAAAACCTACAGAAAATGTCTGTACATCAGGACCTTTCTGAGAAAATCTTCTGCAGGAGCATGCTGAGTATTGTTTGCTAAATGACAAAGAATTATAGGCTTGGAAGGGACCTCCAAAGGTCATCTGGTCCATACCCCAAAGGGGCTGCTGGGTTTTGGAGTTGCTGCTCAAAGAGAGTGTTCACATGGATCTTCCTTCAGCACCTTTTTCTGAATTATGAGTGCAGCTTGGTTTTGGTGCCACTTGTGAGAACAATGTCAAACCAAAGCAAACTTCAGCCCCTTTTCCATATTCGTGTCAAGCGTTCAGAATTCATGGCATTCATTTCTGTGGACAGAAAAGCTCTTCTGCAGCGAGATTTTTCACTTGTTCTGTTTTCTTTCAAACAGCATGAGCTTACACCCTCCTTCCCAGGGCGAAGGGATAGCTTTCCACTAACACAGAAGAGTTCTGTTTTTTCTATTAAAAACAACTGCCCTCAAGCACAGTGGGCTTTGTATTTTGTCCTCCAAACAGAGTGGTTCATTCAGAGATAAGGGCCTCCCCGAGTTTAGGTTCCCCCAGTCACCTGACAGAGCCATGGGTAACTTTTTAGGCTGCTTTAGTCTGCATTCCTGAAATACCTTCCTCCTGGCACTGCCCTTAACAACTTCAGGTTCACTGCTTTGCCACCCTTCCCATGCAGCCCGGGTTAAGGGGAGAGCAAAGCAAATGGGCAGCCCCCGCTCCCAGGAGCATGAGCTTTGCACCCTGGAGCCATCCTTGAGGATGTGGCTGTGGGATCGTCAACAGGTAAAAAACCAAATCAGTTACAGCTTTTCCAATCTGTTTCGGTATGTGAGAGTTGTTGAAGGGTCCAGTTTCTTCCTCGGTGCTTACAACATCCCCTTCATTTTGGTGGTTCATGCCGTGTCAAGAGGAGCTTTGAGGTTTGCAAACTGAACTCTTTTCTGCTTCTGCCTTGTTGCAAATAATTAAAGAGAACGTCCCACGTAATGATGCTGATAGACTTAGAAGGATGTGGGAGGTTGTGAATTGTTTTTGATGGTATTTTTCCTGACAGGCTTATGCAGATCACGTGCAAGATGGTGTTTATGCCAGTGAAATACAGGTTGTTTCATAGAGTTGCTTCCAGAAAGTTCTCAGTCATTTGCATTGATTTAACTCCTTATTTGACATTTTGCTTTTTCCTGAAAAATAGCATGAAGTATAACAACAGGAGTTAAGAGTACTCTGTATCTCAAATAATTATTGTAGGTGACCTAGTTTGACAATTCAGTACTTTGTCTGCCAATTTGAGAAGTACTAAGTTGCTGGCTGTGACTCTACCTGGGCCATCAGGAAGCCCTGCTGTTCCCTAGCCCCAAAATCAGTTAAAATTCTGGATTAAATGACCAAATGAAGACAAAGTTTATGTTTTTGACATCTTATTTGTTTTAAAGTGTCCTCACGTCAAGCCACACTGGGTTGGACATGCCTCTGCACAGAAATGCCTGCAAGCCCCCATGGGCTCCAGCTCCAAGAAGGTTTTATTCACTGGGAACCCAGGCAACGTTATTTAAGTGATTCGCACAAGCAGAGGCAACTGATTCTGTTCTAGCAACTGCTTTTTTCCAGTGTGGAGCACTTGAAGCTATTTCAACCTCTTGAATTACTCTCATATTCAGTGTATGGCTTCCTTAATGTCTTAATTTTCCCGTGTTGGTTGTATTTCATAAAGATCCATGAGTGGCTAAGGTGAAACTTCTAGATTATTGCAGATGTAGACATAAAGACCATTTTATATAAATACTTTGATATGTACATCCCTGACATTTATTACATTTACTTCGACTCGGAGAAGCTCCCAATACCAGCCTGCTTAGCAGCTTTCCTGAATGGCGCTGCACTTTCTCTATAATGAAACATGAAGAGAGAAACGTTGATGGTATGGAAGTTGTTGGTTGGTGTAGAAGGGGTGAGAATGATACACTAACAGGTGTTTTCTGCCTCTGTGGATTTATGCCTGTCTTGGTGAAGTTCTAGGAGGATGCCTAAGCTCTGTGGAAAGTTCTGGGCTTGAAGGACCCTGTTGGTCCTTTGTACATTGAGGTTGGCCACAAATTGCCGCTTCCAAAACATGCGAGCAGGGGATCCATCAGCATGTGGCAAATCCTAGCAGACTGGAGATAAGAAATAGCACCTTTGACACGTGAAAAACTCAAACTTCTCCAGTAATTAAGGCAAACACCTTCTCTGCAGGTGCTTTAAACACCAGAGGTTTGGGGCAGCCCAGCCCCACTTGCCTCAACCTCTGTTGAATTCCCTGGCCCAGGAGAAGTGTGAAGTTTCAGGTTAGCCAATCATTTGTGTTACGGGATTGGAAAACACTGCAGGGATCTTTTTGGCAACAAAACTGACTAGTTTGGCTAAAGAGAGAGCATTACTTTCTCTGTATTGCTAATAGTCTATTTCTGGGAGACAGAACCCAGCAAACAAACAAGATGGCTTTATCCACCTCCTCCAGCTGCTGAGCACAGAAAGGATTTGAGACCCTTATCAGTTCCCCTCCTGCTCAGGCAATATGCTTGGAAATTACAATTAAATTGCTTACATACACCGTTACAATCCTTTGCTAAAGTGGAATATGAAGCACATTTGCTAATTTTTAACATTTTGTTTTCAGATTTGTGTCAAGGAAGTTGTGAAATATGCCTCAGGTTTATTCTCCATCCTACACTGATCACTGGTCCACGAGGTTGTCTCCTTTGTGGCCTCCTCTGAGGTGCCCAGGCACATGGTGCCTGTGGAGGTGGGGCTGAGGGGCAGCTATGCACCAGCTCTTTGGGCTGGTTCTGGCCCAGAAGGACCTTTCACGGGCTGGGGACCTTTTCTCCTTAGAGGATGCTGAAATTGAAGAAAGCCTCTCGGAAGCTCTTGAGCAGATAAGGATCATCAGTTCATCTGCGGTGAGTGAAACACATCTTTTCAGGTTAAATATTTGCACATCCCTGTCTTTAACATTTTTATTACACATAATATTCACAGGTTAGCGGGACTTCAGGGATCATCTAGTCTAACCTCTTAAAGCAGGATCCAGTTGAAATGAGCTGGCCCAGAACCCTATCAAGCTGAAACTTAAAATTGTCTAAAGTTGTGCAGTCCCCCACTTCCCTTGGAAGACTGTTCAACTGTCTAACAGCTCTCATCATTAAAACCTTTCCTCTCCATCCAGTTGGAATCTCTTCTGGAACAACTTGTAACCATTCCCCACTC
>VZRI01010013.1:168701-189845 GCA_013397515.1 Upupa epops
CTGAGTAGAGTGGCAAGATAACATTTTTATCTCTGCTGGTGATGCCCTTTTTAATGCAGCCCAGCATCCTGTTGTCCCTCTTTGCCGCAGCAGCACTCTGTTTGTTCGTGTTGAGCTTGCTATCCACCAAGACCCACAGGTCTCTCTCTACAGGGCTACTCTTCAGCATTCACAGGTTGTGTGTTCCCTTGTACAGGACCCTGTACTTGTCCTCATTGAACTTCATGAGGTTCCTGCTGGCCAACTCCATCAGCCTGTCCAGGTGTCCCTGGAGGGCGGCTCTCCCTTCAGGAGCGTCAACTTCCCCCCCTCAATTTGGTGTCATCAGCAAACTTCATCAGGGTACCATGTGGTTTAGCAAGCTCATCCGCCATCTCTCTCATCACTCTGGGGTGATAAGCAGTCTTCAGTACACTCTGCAAACCTTCTAGACTGCCTCCTCACTGCTGTGTTAAGATCCCAGCGAATATCTGGGAGGTTGAAGTCACCAAGAGAATCAGGGCAGGCGATCTTGAGATGTCCTGCAGGTGTTTAAAGAATATTTGATCAGCCTCGTCATCCTGATTGGGTGGTCTGTAGCACACTCCTAACACAATATTGATCTTGTTAGCTAACCCTGTAATCTGAACCCATAGGCTTTCCACTCTGTCATCCCTGATCTCAAGTTTTTCACTTCCAGGACTTTGATCCCTGGGGGACCCCATTAGTGAGTTTAAGAAGGAGCTGCTTACAACCACCCTCTGGGTACAGCCTGTCAGCCAGTTCTTCACCCACTGCACAGACCACTTGTCCAGGTCATAGTGTATCATTTGCTCAAGGAGGAAGCTGTGGGGAGTCTGTGTCAAAAGTCTTGGAGAAGTCCAGATAGACAGTGTCCACTGCTCAGTTTGTATCAACTGAGCAGGCCACCCTGACGTAGAAGGTGATCAGATTTCCAAGGCACGAGCCCATGTTCACCATTCCTAATCACATTTCTCAATTTACTTGTGATGCTCCCCGGGAGGATTTGCTCCATCATTTTTCCTGGGATTGAAGTGAGACTAATGGGTCTAGAATTACCTGGGTCCTCCTTGGAGCCCTTCTTGTTCATAGGGGTGACATCAGCCTTCTTCCAGTCTTCAGGCACCTCTCCTGTTCTCCAGGACTTTTCAAAGATCATGGGAAGTGGCCTCGCTGACACTGACCAGCTCCCTTAACACTCTTGGGTGGATGGTACCTGGGCCCATTGATTTGTAAGAGTCAAGTGCCTGTTTTTCAAAGCCTTGAGAATGCTGAGCAAAGGGACAGATTTAAATGTGATTTAAATAGCTAGTTCTCACTAGCTGGCTTTTAAAAGGTATGCCAGGTTCGCAAGTGTTAGTGTATCTTAAATAATTGTCTTCTAAAGAGTGTCAGCAGGCTGCAGCTATCGGCTGAAGCCATCCACACTCTGGAGTCGCTCAGCCGCAGTTCCCACCAGAGGGCTCTGGAGATCAGGAGCCTGCTCCAGTGCTGCCTGATGCTGCTGGCTGGGCAGGCTGGTTTAACCCTCTCTAAAACGGAGGATTCTGCAGCAGCATGGCCGGGACTACTCTGTTTTCTGTGTCCTGCACAACCAGTGACCATAGCTCTCACCAGCAGATTGCTCTGTTCCAGCCAGCAGCTGGTACCTCGCTTACCAATTTACTGAGGTGAATGAATTTTATATCAAACTCTAAGTTCCCCTCCTTGGAAGCATTGAAGGCCAGGCTGGATGGGGCTTTAGGCAACCTGGTCTGGTGAGAGGTGTCACTGCCCCTGGGACTGGATGAACTCTGAGGTCCCTTCCAGCACAAACCCAGCATAAACCACTCTGTGATTCTGTGAAGAGCTTTGGTTTTTTGAGTGTATGGACTTTTATCACACCAAGAAAAGCTTTTAGAGGGCCAGCTGTGAATAAAGGCAGAGAACTGCTTTGAGACAGACCCAAAAGTCACATATTCTGCCTGTGAAATGTTGCTGGACTGTGACACAGTCTCTAGAGGAACACTGGAGCCATGTTTCTGTGAGCTGCTGCTAAACTTGGCTCCAGCCCTTTAGAAACGACTGCTTTATCTAGAAAAAAACAGTGGACAATGGGTTTCTATTAGGACTTCGGGCTATGTTTCATCTCTGTTACTTTTGAGGGGGCAATGGCATAGGTTAGACTGAGTGACTGGGATTGTGTATTCAGAGTCTTCTGGTTACGGTGAAGCACTGCTGTTTTGTATCCATGAGGATCTGAATTGGTGGTTATGGAGGATTAGAGGATTTTGTGATACAGCCCATTTAATTAACTTTTTATTCATGTTACACTGATACTAATTAAAGCTAACTCTTTACATCAGAGACTTGATGTGAAATACAGAGTCCTCAAAATTCCTTGCTCATGTAATCTATACCTTTATAATAACAAGAATTAAGAACTGAACCAGTGGTTTATCTGTGGGATGATGAATTTTGCGTTTAATCACCCTAAATAATCATGGTAAAGGTCAATGTTAATAAAGTCATATTTATAAAGTCACGGGACAGTTACAAAAATGCCATGTTTTCAGGTTAGTTTAGTGGGGTCCTGGAAAAGGATGGACATACAAAGGTGGTGGACCACTGGAACAGGTTGCCTAGAGAAGTTGTCAAGGCCTCATCCTTGGAGATATTCCAAGTCAGGCTGGATGGGTCTCTGAGCAATCTGTTCCTGTTTGTTGTAGGGTGGTTGGACTCGATGCCCTTTGGAAGTCCCTTCCAACCCAACTCATTATAGGATTTATTGGCAAATACAATTTTATTTGTTCCAGGACTACCAGAACAATGACAACGACCAGGCTGTGGTGGAAATCTGCATCACCCGAATCACCACAGCCATCAGGGAGACTGCGTCTATTGAGAAGCATGGGAAAGCTCTGGTGGCTCTCTGGGAATCATGTCTGGAGCACAACCTGAAGCCATCTGGAAAAGACGAGGACACACCACATGCCAAAATTGCATCAGACATTATGAGCTGCATCTTGCAGGTGAGATGGAGCATTTGTTGGCTATCAGTGTAATTGTTTATAATACGATGGGGCTCGATGCTCTCTGAGCATGGAAAAGGATCTATTTGTTTAAAACCACAAATACAAACCCAAATGTTCCTGTAGATTATTCACTGCCACACAGATGTAATCAAGTGTTGGCAGCTTCCTTATTTTTAGAAGTGTCCTGACTCACAGGCCAGGTTCTGTTATTGCATTTGCATGGCATTTGCATTTCATGTAAGTATTAAAGTACTTAAGAGACCTGATTGCTGCTACTCTAAATAGAAGACTAGAAAGAAATTCTGCTCTGGCTGGGCAGGGTGGGATGATGTCTTGAAATATTTTACTAAATGGTGAGGACAAGAAGATCAAAAAGTTAGTTAGGTCCCAAAAATATTTGCTAGAAGAACAGCTGAAATTGCATCCTGTTTGAACCTGATAACCTATGAACAACCTTTTTAGTTGAAAGCTGGACTTGATCTTGGAGGGCTCTTCCAACCTTAATGATTCCACGGACAGTTTTTCCCTGTAAAGACCAAGAAAAATGTATCTTAGTACACAGCAACGTTTTTGGCTGTTAAAGGCTTTTCTAAAATTAAGCTGAGGATGAAAAGCCATTGAAGGGTTGGGGAATCTTGTATTAAATCAAGATATGTTTGTGTTGTTTCGTTTGCTGTGGGGTGGGTTGTTGTGTTTTGGAGTTTGTGGTTCCTGAGGGTGTTTTTTTCACACGGCTGTAGACCATCTCGTTCCATGTTAGGAAACGAGTATAATATACTGGAGAGACACACAAAGAAACCTGTGTGCACAGTTATCTGACTGCAAGCAGAAACAAGGGTGTTTTTCCAAAGTTTCAGCTCCATACCAGATGGAGATACAGGTGCTATGAGATTTCTTTTGATGCAAATTACTCTTTGTGGTTCTGGACTGGTTTTCCTCTGCCTCTTACATCAGCTGTGGGTTATTTTAGTTCTTTCATTATGAACATCCAAACAATAGAGGCACAATTGTGTCACTGCCCCCTGAGAAGTGCTGTTTAGTTCCATAAACTTACTGAGATTTCCCCATCTAGCTTGGCTGAAGGGGTTTAATAAAGTCCCAAAGACTGAGTTTTGGGAGGAAAAAAATCACATCAGTGTTGAGTTTGCTTCAATTAAATTTGACTTTGCAGCCCTTTGCATTGATCCCTAGTGGGACCAGTCCTGTTTACCCTCACCCAAGGCAGCTCCTATCCACAGGTATTTAGGATCACTATCTGGTATCACACTGTGCTGCAGATCACTTCAAGGAAGGAGCTCATTGAAATGAAATCCACTCTGAAAGAGCATTCGCCACTCCCTGAAACAGAGTGACTACCAGCAAGTTCCTTGGCATAAAAATGCCTGAAATGGTGTTTGACACCAGGGTTAGCAGCAGTAATAAAACGAGTACCCTATGGCTGGGCTGAATGTCTCAGCCATTTCTGTTGTTATTAGAGGCAGAGACATCCCACAGGTTTGCAAACGTCTTGTTTTGAAATCTGGTTTCTATTTGTCATATCCACATTTCTCTGTGTGTTTGTGCCCTGATATTTGTCCTGGAACAAATGAAACCCTTCCCCTCCTATCCAAACTCAAACCTTTACACTTTTCTTTGTCTTAGGAGAAAGAATTAACTGTTCTTTGGAGTTTTTTAGATCTTTTAAATCTCAGTCACAGGGCCAAACTATATCTTCCTGGTTTTTTCCAGTCCTGGAGTACAACTTGAAGGCAGAATTTGGCTTCTGCTCAGTGACACCTCTCAGAAAAATAAAATGAGGCTTCATGTTGATTTAAACATGCTGCTGCAAAAAGCTCTGTTCACTGTTCCTTTAAGGGCTTTGCTCATTAAACACTCTCTGCTTTTGGTCAGATGGCAGTTGTTATGATGAGCTATCTCAACCCCTAAGAGCTGCTTCAGCCATTTCTTCTTTAGGGTCTGGCAGAAAGGGACTGTCCCGGCGTGGCTGCAGGCTTCAAACACTTGGCAAATCTCTGTTGGAAGGAAAGACACTCCTTAAACTTGAACTTGACTCATTTCTATTGGTCAAGTAACGTGATGCAGCTTTAAATTGGATCAGTCCTGCTCTCTATGAGGTTGATGGCCAAAGGCAGCTACTGCTATTGAAGTAGAGGCAATGTAGCAGGGAGTGTGGAATAACAGATCTGATTTTTTTCAAGTCTACATAGTTGGGGTTTTTTCAGGTCTAAATGGGTCTTTTTTCCAGGGCTGTTGTGGAATGAGCTTATGTTTGATCTGAATCGCTCTTCTTTGCACTGTCATGTTGTTTTTGGAAACATCTGGCTGCCAGTGGTAGCCTGTGATTTGGGATGCTAATTAAATAGAATCATGTTGCAGGATTATGTTCAAAAACAATGCTGTACTCCAGTTTCAAAGAGACATTTGAAAGCCAGTGAAGAGGAAAACACTAATTAAGGAGGCTCCAAAGAGAATGGAGGTCCTCAGTTAAACATCAACATATCTTGATTGTTACACATAACTGTACCCTGCAAGTTTGAAGGGCAGTTACGTATGGGAATGTGATGGGTGTAGTCCATGCCCACAATTTCACATCTACCAATAGTTGCAGAAAACCTATTTTTACCTTAATGCCCAAACCTAAGTGTTCCTGACCATCCCCCAGAGATAGTTAGAGCTTGGTCCCATTTTGAGAGCAGAAGTTCACGGTCCTGAAAAATTTTGGTTTACTCTGTTGTTCAGAGACATTAGCTGGAGTTTAAAAAGGAGATATGAATTATTACTGGGAAATTCATATTCCCCCTGTAAGCAAGTCCCACAATACACTTGCTCAGGTGTGTTCCTTCTTCCACACCAGTTTGCCTTTGAGTTAGGCTTCGTTCTGGAATCAGAAGGGGAAGGTCTCCTCTGTGCTTGGAATTGTTTCCCTGAGCCTAGCCATCAGCAGCAATATGTACTGGTCAGTGGCATGAGTGACTGCTCCAAGGTGTTTCTTGTGCTTTGGGATGGAAACTGCCAGTGTGGGTGCGAGGTGCAGCCTCCGCTGTCCTCTCTGAAAGCACCAACAGGCCTTTTAGAAATGCTACAGTGGTTCTGGTGTAACCTGTGCACTTCGTACCCTGTTTTTCCTCTTGCAGGAGTCAGAAATAGCTAATTTGCATTTGTTGAGGCAACAGCTTTAAATTTCTTTATTTAATTTTCTGTCCTCAGTGATCTTACCAAAACAAAACTTTTCTCAACATGTTTTTTTGCTTCCCCCCCTTTGTTTTGAATTTTTCCACTCTGATCATCACGAGACTTTATTTTTCAGTGCTTTTTCATCTTTTCACAGAACTACAACCGGCCCCCCATAATGGCCTTAGCGGTGCCGGTGGCAGTGAAGTTTCTTCAGAGGGGCAATAAGGAGCTGTGCAGGAACATGTCCAGTTACCTATCCTTGGCTGCAATCGCCAAAGTGGATCTTCTGGCTGATCACACTGACACCATAGTCCAGAGCGTCCTGCAAGGTATGAACACACCAGCTCTGCATTTAGCCCTGTGGGGTGTGCCCACCGTTGGATTAGTTAAGGTGTATCAGGCAGACACACAAACGCTTTATATGTAAGGACATTTCTGAGGTGTGTATGGATAAAATGACACATGGATCACAGAATCCTAGAACAGAACATGACGAGTTAGAAGGGATCTCTAGAGGACATCTAGTTCGCCCCTCCTGCAAGAGCAGGATCACCTAGAACAGGCCACACAGGGCTGCAACCAGGTGGCATTTGAAAGTCTCCAGAGCAGGAGACTCCACAACCTCTCTGGACAGCCTGTTCCAGTGGTCTGTCTCCCTCACAGCAAAGAAATTAGTCCTCCTGTGTTCTAGCTGATCCCCATTATTCCTTCTCCTATTGTTGGGGACCACTGAAAAGACACGGGCCCTTTCCTCTTGATACCAACTCTCAGATATTTATAGACACTAGTAAGATCCCCTTTCAGCTGCCTTCTCTCCAGACTAAACAGCTGCAGTTCTCTCAGCCTTTCTTTATAGCAGAGATTTTCCATTCTCTAAACAACCTTTGTAGCTCTCTTCAGTAGATCCCTGTCTCTCTTGAATTTGGGAGCTCATAACTGGACAGAGTATTCCAGGTGTGGTCTCAGCATGACAGAGTCCTACACCTGCAGAACACGCTTTTCTTGATGCACTCCAGGATGCCATTGGCCCTCTTGGCCACAAGGGCACATTGCTGTCCCATGGAGAGCTTACTGTGCACTAGGACTACCAAAGTCCTTCTCCATGGGGCTGCTCTCCAGAAGGAAGAATGTATCTGTAAACATGATAAAACACCTTAGATGCCATCTAGGACTGCACCAAGATAATGGGGATTTACTGACCCTTGTTGACTAGGGATTTTCTTACAGGGTAGGGAACCTATCTGTACTTGTTAGTCTGCCCGGCTAATGGACTTCAAATTATGAGACACGTCACTGGGCTTCTATCTTTGCTGTTAGTATTATTGGCAGTACTCCAACATGTCCATGGGGATGAAGGTAACCCCTTTCTGTAGCAAAATAGCTGTAAGATAGAAAAGCTTTCTGGAGGCTCTTTAATTTTGCCTGTGGTGTTGGAATATTGGTGTTGGAATATTTACTTCTGTGGCTTCAAAACTCAAAACTATTCCTTCCTTTACAAAAGGAAGTAAAATGCAGTGAAGTACTAAAGTTTGAGGTCTTTCACAATACAGGGGTAAAACAGTAGTGGATTGTTTGTTTTTCATGTACAGGTAGTAGAAATCAGTAGCAATGAGAGGCTAATTATTCCAAGAGCACCACTGTGTAAATGCTAAGCCCTCAAATTCGACGTGTACATGATGTGTTTAATACAAATACATATGTGTTTAGTAAAAAATACATATGTATTTAATAAAGATGTGTTTATTAAATACATAATGAATAAAATACATGTAATGTATGTAATAAAAGTACACATGGAGTGTATTATGGAGGGATAGCTGAGCTAGAGAGTAAATTTGTCCTGAAGACATCATGGTACAGGCTTTCTCTTTTTTTGCCTGTTTTAAGGACAAATGTGTTACCAACATAAGCTGTGTGAGAACACTAATTGAGTCAAGTCCAAGAAGAGAATATTGCAAGCACTTCACAAGCCCCATGGATCATGTTTTAAGGCTTGTGAAATTAGTATTTGTGTTCATTTGTGCATTACTACTGGTAACGTGCTGCTGTTAATAGAAATGGAGTGAAACGGGTTTTGTGGTGTAATCACAGGTCTGGGAAAACACAAACAGGTTCCGTCATACTGCGTCTGCCAGGGTTTGTGTATTTATATTGTTCTGCCAGCAGATGTTGCTGTGGACATCATGTTTGGAAATTCTAGCCTAGAAGAGAGGACCCTGGAAGAGTCGGTGTCATTTGTGCAATGGGTTAATTGCAACTGAACATAATGTCATTATGAGAAGGTCAGTGTGCAGCAGGCTGAAACACACCTAAAGCCTTGGCAGAAGGGAAGCAAGAGAGCAGGGAAAGATGGAACGAGAGGTTCCATCCAGGTTTTAAGCTGGAAATTAGTAGATTCAAGCTGGACAGGAGGAAAAAGTTCTTTGAGGGTGGTGGATCCCTGAAACAGGTTGCCTAGAGAGATGGTAGAGGGCCCAATTCCTGGAGACATTCAGGGTCAGGCTGGATGAGGCTCTGGGCAATCTGGTCTGGTGAGTGATGGCCCTGCTTGTTATAGAGGGTTTGACTAGATGCCCTTCGGATGTCCCTTCCAACAAAATAAATTCTATGATTCTATTTTCAGTGGCTGAAGATGAACCAACACAGTAACCTGGAGACAAAAACCTTGTTCCATTGCCGCAGACAGGGTTCAGCCTCATGGCACCAGTGGGACTGATAGCAGACTCTGGCTTGTTGGCTGTGGCTGCTGCAGAGCAGAATGGGTTTAGTGATTACTTGGGGCAACCATTTGGCTGCATAAATGGTTTCTTATCTCATTGGTTAAAAAGAGCTCTTTACAAAGAGTGCTTAACTGCTCTATTCCAGTT
Source organism: Upupa epops (assembly GCA_013397515.1). Taxonomy (NCBI): domain Eukaryota; kingdom Metazoa; phylum Chordata; class Aves; order Bucerotiformes; family Upupidae; genus Upupa; species Upupa epops. The sequence continues at coordinate 177,757 of VZRI01010013.1, forward strand.
AGGGTCAACTCAGCTTCCAAATGTGCAGATGTCCAAACTGTGTTTGCTATGCCTACCCCACTCTGTGCCAGCACTTTCCATTGCCATAAGGCATGAGTCAGATTTATTTGTTTCCTGGGGCAGCAGCTAACCTACCTCATTGCCATAGACCCAGGGATGCTTCACTCTCCAGAGCAGCTCAGGTGAGGGATGTGGATGTAGAGGATTGTTAGAGAGCAGAGCTGCTCTTAGCAATGATCTCCAGAATGCTGTCTTGTGCTTGCGCCTTCATGTGCAGGAGAGGGGCTTCTGATACGAGACTTTAGTGATTTTAAGCTAAAAGAACAGAGATTTAGATGAGAACTGAGGAAGAAATTCTTCCCTGCTGAGGCACTGGAACAGACTGTCCAGGGAGCTTGTGGCTGCTCCATCCCTGGAAGTGTTTAAGGCTAGATTGGATGGGGCAACCTCGACTGGTGAGAGGGGGGTTGGGCTTGGATGAGCTCTGAGTCCTTTCCAACATTAAACATTCTGTGATTTGCATGCTTGCAGTGCAAGGTCAGGGTCACAGTGTCATTTTCCGTATCTATACCCCAAGCTCCCTCAGAATGCTGTTTATTTGGGGTTTTTTCAAACAGCAAACTGTTGACACTGAAAAAAAGTTCTGCTAGGAAGGAAAGAGAAGCATAGTGATGGAGGTGATGTGGTACTGGGCAGGAGGAGACTAGCCTGTAGGAAAGCTTTACTAGTCCATAGGGGTGATAACATAAGAGGAAAGCAGTTGGAAAGAGGTTTTCAGTGGAAAGGGGGGGAGGAGGATGTTTCAAACCCAATCCTTGGGCTTGCAAGCACCATGCAAGATGAGCCTCAGATCAATGTGTGTTGTCAGTACATCATATAATCTTCTACAAACGAGTGACCATGTCCATGCAGGAGAATTGCTGTAATGGCAGGTCCAGATCGTTCTTTGGATAAGCCTTTAAAGCTGGCCAAGGCTTTAGGTTTGAGGTTGGATTTCAGCCCAAGTGTCTCTTTGTGAGATGGTGGTCTTTGTGTTCTCTTAACAGTTAAAACCAGAAAAATTCCCTGTGGATGCTTATTTCCCAGAGTTGTGGCTTGTGAGAAGCGAGGAAAGCCTTAGTTTAGCCAACTGTCTTTATTTACAGAACAACTTTACAAAAATAATTTCAATAAAATTATCATGAGGCAATGTACAATATCATACAGATGGGGGCTTAGTCTCCAAACCTAACACAGGATTATGCTGGGGATTGCTGGTTTTATACAGTGGGTCAATCCACAGCCCAACTAACCCTTTAAACAAGGAGCTAGTTTTTGTTATAGTCTACAAATGGCTACTACAAACAAGTACTAAACACGCGTCTTGGCTTAGGTGGTTCCTCTGGACAATTCACATTGGTGTGATAAAAACTCATGGCTGCAGGAGCTTGGAAGATGCAGGAACTGGTCAGTCCTGCACCAAATGGATCTGCTTCCGCCAGGAGCACCGGTCAGCTCTGAGATGCCTACAGCAGCACTTGCTGCCTCAGACCAGCTTTTCCAATGTCATGCTACGATGGTTGAGGGAGCTGGGGTTTTCAGTTGAGAGCAGAGAAGGCTCTGAAGTGACCTAATAGCAGCCTTTCAGTATATTAAGGGGCCACAGGAAAGCTGGAGAAGGGATTTTTACTAGGGTCTGTAGTGATAGGACATAGGGCAATGGTCTGAATATGAAAGAGGGTAGATTCAGAGTGCATATTAGAAGCTCTTCACCATGAGGGTGGTGAAGCATTGGAATGGGTTGCCCAGGGATGTTATGGAAGCCTATCCCTGGAAGTGTTCAAGGCCAGGTTAGAAGGGACTGTGGGAAACCTGGTCTGGTGAGAGGTGTCCCTGCCCATGGCAGGGGGTTGGGAGTAGATGATCTTAAAGTTCCCTTCCAGCCTAAACCAGTCTGTGATGTGTTGGGGTTTTATTCAGTGTTTTGCCAGAACAGCAAGTAGAGATCAAACCCTATCTGCACAGAGACTTGCAACGCTCATCTTCCTTGGGAACTGGAGGCTTGGGCTTCTACCACTGACTTTTACACGTTGGCCTTCAGCTCTGTATGAGATGTGGTCCCTGCCTCAGCAACAGTTTAAGAAATGTACTGGGCTCCTCCATAGGGCAGAACTTCAGTGACTCCCCACCCAACGATGTTGCCCCTGATGCTACATGCATCCTCTCTGCTCTGTGCTGCTATCTCCTTGGCACTGAGCACTCTGTCCCACATGTTGAAGCCAGTTAGTTTTCCAGAGAAGGCTAAAGCTTCGTCGAATCCACCTCCAATGCAGCAGCCGTTCTTTTCTTGACCAATCTGCAAAATCCCTCCGTCTGGAATGATGTGAGCATCAGCAATGTCTGAGGAGGTGGCTATGAGCTCTCCCTTCATCCACAGTGATGCAGATCCATTCTCCGAGCTCCAAGCACCGCAGAGATGGATCCACTTCCCAGGAACAACGACGTTGTTGGCAATTAACTTGTGCTGGGGCCCACTAACAATGAGCACCACGGACTCCCTGCTGAGATAAAGCTGGATTTCATATGGGTTTAACTTGGTTCCATAGGAGAAGATGATAGTTCTATCCAAAGCCTCAGTCACCTTGATCCAGACACAAGCAGTGAAGGAGCGAAGGTTCATTGCAGCGGTTGGGTGAACACTCCCAAATATCTTCTTCGAGCGCATGGGGAATAGAATTGCTGTTTCACAACCTGAAAAAAAAAGTTGGAGTAAATCCTCGTCAGCTTGTACGTGCACAATTAAGACCAGTGAAGACCAGTGGGATGGAAGACACTTTGCAGAGATGCCAGATCTGACGGATGTCCTTGCCAAGCACCATGGCAGTGGGTCTAGGGGTTATTCTGTGCTCTAGGAGTAAGCCTGGGCTCTCCCCTCCCTGCACAAGTGTATCATGTGTCCACATGCTGTACAAAGCAACATTTAGGTTTAATGCTGCCTGTCTTGGGAAGCTGGACTTCCCCGAGGGCCTGTGTGAGACAGATGCCTTCTGCTCTGATGTGTCTCCTGGGAGAGCTGCTCCTTACTGGCTCACATGGAGAAATTGGCACTTTACACAAGGTGATTTTGTCAGGTAGGATTAGAACTACTGGATGGTTTGGGTGGGAAAGAGACCTTTTCAGCTCATCTAGTTGAAAATCATAGAATAGAATCATCAGGCTTGGAAAAGACCTTCAAAATCATCAAGTCCAACTATCTGCTCTATAACCCCTAACCATCTCCTGAAATGTGATCGTGACCTGATGTCTCTGACTGGACCAGGTCTGTTTGCTGAGAGCCTGACCTGGGATGTTTCTAGTGATGGGGTAGTCCTCTGTGTTTTATTTACGTCTGGTTTTAGTCTCAACATTACCATTCACTGTGCAGTGATGCAAACAGCAGAGGAATGGGTTCAGCCATTGATTGAACAGCAGGTTTTGATATCCTCCAAGGGCAGGAGCATGAGTGGGTCCTGTGGGTCTCCTGGGGTTGTTGCATGAATAACCAGGCAGCAGAGAAGGCTACTGAAGAGCAGGGAGTGTCACCAAAAGCAAGCTGAGGTGTTTACTTATTCAACAGCTCCCTTTTCTGACCCTGCCTTTAGGGCTGTTGGTCACAACTTTCCACATGCAGTGGTTGCATGTGGGAAATGTCCAATACAACTGATTGTTTTTAACCAGTCCATCTCTCAACTCCAATTACTATGTTGAGAATAGAAATAGTTAAAACCATAAGCTTACGCAACTTGAAGAAATAATTGGTGATCACTAACTCCAGGCCATTAGACGATGGGATGTAGAATGCCAGAAGTCAGACAAAAATGAATACTCTGGGTGAGATGGTGGGTATGTCTGCCCCCTTCTACCACTAAGCTGGTTCATTTCCTGGTTGAACAAGGTACAGGGTCTAAACTGTCTAAAACCCATGTGGAAACTCCTGCTTGGCTGAATGAAGGACTCTTTGTGTTATTTCATCCACTACTTCCTCTCAGTTTGGAGCATATCTTGGGTTTCTTCATTGGCCCCTTTGGAGGAGGGGCAAAGGGCAACTGTTAGGATACTCCTTAAAATAATGATTACTCCCTAAAATGCTAGTTAGGAGCAGTACTGTGGAAAAAAGCTTTTAATTAGCAAGCTTTCAGGCTTTATTAGAGGGGCCTAGACAAAATTAAAACCAGCCTCACTGAAGAACAGAAAGTGTGATTAGAAAAATCCCTCAAGAGTGCAGCTGGCAGGAATTCAAGAAGTGAGAAATTAAAGTCAGTTGCTAAAAATTCCCTTGGAAAAAAAAAACCACCCCAGAGAGAGACTCTGGAAATACTTAAAATGTGTATTTTACAGTTGAAAATTAAGTACATTTTACATAAAAGCACCCAGGGAACTAGTGGAAGTTACCTGGATTTCCACTTATGAGACACTGATCATTCATGCTGATCCAAGATTTTAATCTCAATAAGTGATGGTGGGGCTGGTCGTGTTATGGGGAGAGAGAAATCATGAGGCCACAAATCCAATGATATTGTGCATGGGGCAATCTTGCCCCCACACTTTAAATAGCTGGGGGTCTCCTTTGCCATACCCATGTCGCTGAGGCTTTTTTTAAGGGTGTTTTATTTCACTACACAGAAAAAACGATGTGGAATGTGAGCTATGAGCTCGTCTCTCCATGGCCACCTTGCTTTTCTGGCCAACACAAACATTTGGGAAGAGGAAAAAATGAACCCTGCAACAACACTGCAGTATTAGTGATTTTTCTAGGCTTGAGGGACTGCTCTGTCCTGACAGCTGCGCTCCCTGCTGCAGGAGGTGTGCTGAGCTGCTGACAGCAGCAGTGTGTCCTGGGAGTTGAGCTCTGCTCTTGGTCAGTGGGGTTAGTGAGGAAACCTATTTAGGAAGAGGGGACATGCATGAGGAGAACAAGACAACTCTGGCCAGTCTCTGCATGTAGGAGTCGCCAACTGGGATGCTAAGAGGTGAGAGAATAGAATGTGTTGGGTTGGAAGGGACCTCCCAAATTTATCTAGTCCAACCCCGCTGTAACAAGCAGGGATATCCTTCGCTAGATCAGAGTGGTCGGAGCCCCAACAAGCTGCATTCTGGCTGCTGTTGGGATTGTCCTGATCTGGGAGAACCTGCAGAGGTGGTACCCTGGCTGGCCTCACTCTGTGCAAGGACGTCGATGAAACCCTTCTTTGATCCCACATTTGGAGAGCTCATAATCTCCTTTTCAAGAGCAGTTGTATGCATCGACAGCTCCAAGGTGCTGAGCTGTGTCTAAGGCTGCTCTGGAGTCACACGGGGTGATTCTAGGATGCTGGTTTTGCCAGACCCACCAAAGAGCTCCCTGGTAAAATATAGGGCATGTGGACTTACCTGCTGGTAGTAAGTGCTGAGCTGCCCATCTCTGTGATGCCTTCAATTCAGCTTGGGTTTGCTGCAGCTCTTTCCACAAGGAGTGCCAAAGGAGGTTGTCTCCTCTGGTGGAACTTAATTTATCCTCCTGAAAAGCTGTCTGCTGAGTCTCTGCCTCTGAGCTCCTCAGCCAAGTGCTTTCCAGCCGACTGAGCCTGCTGGACATGTTGTGGCTCAGCAGCAGAACATCCTCCAGAACCTTTCCTTGCCCAGACTCGTGAAGCCCCTTGGATTCTCCAGTCTGGCCACTGTTCCTCACAAGTGCCTGCTCTACCTGAGACATGATGTGGGAAGTGACTTTCTCAACAGTGGTGGTGAAGGTGTCTGCAAGGCTGGTAGTGAGCTGGCTCAGTTCTGCTTTCAGAGTCTGCAGGTCCACCTTGAGCATCTCGTCCATTGTCTGCAGCATCATGTTCTCCTTCATCTGTGAGTTCTCCAGCATGATGAAGAGCTTGTCCCACTCGGTGTGCTCTCTCTGACAATCACACGGAGCAGCTGGAACAGAAGACACAGACGTTGATGTCCATTTGTACGTACATTGCTGAACGGGAGCAGTGTTGGACAAAACCAGGCTCTGCACAAGCCTCACGTGCTCTGTCACTGCTACCTCTATATCAGAACAGAACATTAAAGTCTTACAACACATCTAGTGTTACAGCAATTGCAAAACTCAATGTTGTTGGCAGCGTTTTGCAGGATAAGTAGAATATAGAGACCATATAGCAAATCCCAAGGCTGCTCATCCAAGCATTTCAGCATTTACTGTCCAGAACAGTCTGTTGGTACAAGCACACACTTCTCCCTCTGTTAAAGAATAGTTTGACGTTCACAATAGCAGTTACACAAGCTAGGGAGTAAAGAATGCGGTCCTGGCCTTAACACAAAATGAATGTAGATTATTTAATTTACATCTACTTACTGTCCTCAGCGCCCAGAACCGGCCCTTCGATTTCATTATCCAGATTCACATACATGAGATCATAATCATCTTCATCCAGAGCACAGACGGGAGCCCTGCAAGCGCAGAGCAGTGCCAGCAGCGTGAGTATTTCTTGGGACACCATTCTCTAGCTGCTCCTGGGACAGAGCTGGTGCTCACGCCTGACTCCAGCCCGGGCAAGACTGCGAGGGAGCGGTGGCGAGCCCCTATAAATGCTCCGAGAGCCTTGGCTTGAATGAATGAGCAGCGTTAGTGCCAGCGCTGTAACGAGAGCACTTGTGGCTGTTGTATTTGGCTGGGAGGAGAAGGGGGCGTGCGGCAGTGCCGGCCCTCCAGCTCCGCGCTGGGAGGGGAGAAGCCCCAGTCGCTGAGGGGAAGGGCTGGGAACGTGCGGCAATGCGAGAGCGGGGCTGGGGGGAGATGGTTTGGAGCCGGGACTGCATCCTGTGTGCTGTGTTGGGTCCTCTGCGGGAAGGGAAGCGTTCTTGGTGAGCTCGGGATGCGCCAGGGCTTAGAAGGGGGTTGGTAGGAACACAAGCATTCCTGGAGCTGGTTTGGATACTTCTGTATGGATCAATCTAAATATTGGAGCTTTTTCTGATAGTTAGGTATAAAAACTTCTATTAGAGACCAACAGTTTAGTGCTTCAGGTGATGAAGGAGGACTAGCTCACTGGAGTTTTGCCTAGGAGCCCTAATTACCAATTACAACACAGTACTTAGGCGGATGAGCCATTACTGCCAGTGTTTTGCTTGAGATCAAGTAGATTATCATGTGGATGATTAGAGTTTGTTGACTCTGAAAAAAACAACCAAGGCACTTTTGGGGTCAGACATCCGTGCTGAGTGGTCACGTTAGTGGTGTTAGTCCGCTTTAAATTCTGCAAAGTTTATCAGGTCAGTGGGCCGATGGTTATTGCGGAGATGTCTTGGCTAGGTGAGATTTGGGGTAATACGGTACAAATAACATATCTGCTCTGCAGTGTTATGGCAACGACAAAAACACCTCACCTGAGTGCATTTAACTTGTGATTGCTGTTCCCTTTCCACTGAGTCTCTGCTTTAACCCCTTATTCTCTGCAGGAGTATGTAGAGGAGACCAGCTTCTGTTCTTACTCACACTACCTCCAAAACTTGGGCCAGGAGCCCAAGGTGCTTGTGCAAACCCGAGCTACCAGTGCACTGGGCTAGTCTTACACACCAAACAACCTCAGTTTCACCCCCTATGTGCATATGGGGTTCCTGCTACTGTGGGGCCACCTCCTGCAAACACAAATAATCAACAGCCAAAGCAATACCGTGGAAACCTCCCAAGTTTGGTAGAGTTGAAGTTTTGTGTGAAGGAATGTAGTTAACTTGAGTCATCTTGGGTTAATGACTCGGTGCCTGAGCTTTTCTCTCTGAATCCTCTGTTTGGAGCTGCAGAGTTTCCAGAGCTCTTTTTGGCCATGGGACATGTGCAGCATTTGCATTTTTCTCTGCAAGCTCTCAGTGCTGCTGTGTTAGGCTGAGAAGCACAAGGCACCCTTCGCTGTGTGCCAGGAGCATGGCCAGTGCATGCATGGGACACAGTCCTGGGGTGGGCCGGCAGCACTGTGACCGCGGTCACTCCTGCGGTACGTGCCACCTCCTCCCTGCCTGACTCACAGCCATCGAGCATCCCAGACTATATGTTGAGTTTCTGCCTGAGTTGCACAATTCCCAGTGTGTGGTCTGCCTGGAAAGGCTGAAAAAAATGCTGAAAATTTTTGGGGGTGGGGGGTAGTAGTGGAAGGAAGAGGAGAAAGGAGGTAATTAAGGAGGTGAGGAAAATGTTTTTCCATTCTTGAGCAACAAACGGAGCTTTCAGGCTCTTAGTTTAGACTAAGATGAAACAAGATGGGAAAAAGGGGATGACTTGGGAACAGGCAGGTTATCACCTCAGACAGCCTAGGCTCTGCGAATCAAAAGGTTGGTAAGCTGCACATACAGAAACCCTTTAGACATGGAAAGGGTGTCACTCACAAACAGTAACAGGTACTTGGACTAAATTCAGAACATGAAATACACAAGAAAAGTCAATTGGATTGTGTTTTGTGACTTATTTTAGGTTAGAATCATAGTATGTATTGAGTTGGAAGAGACGTCCAAAGGGCATGTAGTCCTACTCCCCTACAACAAGCAGGGACATCACACACCAGACCAGATTGCCCATCAAGCCTGACCTTGAATGTCTCCATGGATTGGGCCTTCACCACCTCTCTCAGTAACCTGTTCCAGGGATCCACCACCCAGATTAAAGAACTTTTTCCTGATGTGCAGCCTAAATCTACCCTTTTCCAGCTTAAAGCCACGACCCCTCATCGTATTGTTCCCTATCCCTTGTGAACAGTCTTCCCCAGCCTTCTGACAGGCCCATTTCAGGGACTGGAAGGTCACTTTAAGATCCCCCTGGAGCCTTCTCCTCTTTAGGCAAAACAACTCCAGCTCTCAGCCTGTCCTTGTAATGGAGGTGCTCTCACCTCTCAGCTTTTATGTGGTGGCCAGAGACAAGCTGCAGCGTCTGCTTGGACTGTTCAGTGGTTTTTGTACCCAGATTATTCCATCAAAAGCAGCTCCTTGTCAGTGGGATCACTCAAAACACCTCTCCAAAAGGATGGGCATGTTCCTAAACTGCCTCTCCTTTTCATTTGTCTTGGTTAGGGTTTACATCCAATGTTTGCTCTGTGGGGCTGCCCAAGTGTGTGTTGGTACAAAAGAGTTTCATGGCTGAAGCTCATCACGGTGAGTCACATCAGATTGCATCACTCCGCTGAGACAGCTGATACCCTGATACTTCTGTTCTCTGATTGAGAAACCAGTCTCACTTTCCAGATTCTATCTTATCTGCGACACACCAGCTTAGGCAACAGTATGATGTGTTTCAAAGTCACAGATGTGGAGCTTAGGAATGTGATTTAGCAGTGGGCTGGGCACAGCAGGGTTAATGGCTGGACTTGATGGATGTAAAGGTCTTTTAAAGGACTAATTTTTCTAAGCTCTGAGTCACCCTGAGAAGGAAATAGGTTTTTTCTGTGTTCAGATGCAAAATAGTTCCATTTCAAACTCAGATGGGTTTGAAATGTAGAAAACCTTAAGTAAACACAAGCTTTCACTGTTTTAATCCCAACCTGGATTGAACTGGTTCTTTATGTGTATTCCACATCTTCAGCAAGGGGGAAGGGGCTCCACACAGGCAAGATGTAGCACTGGGGAGGCAACTCCCAATCCCTGACCCAGATTCTGAATCACTACCTTCTTTTTCTCCCAGCTACAACAGGACTTTCTTATCCTCCAAAGTGATAAGGTTCAGAGTTAAATGTGAGAAAAGGCAGCAGGAGAGAGCTCATTCCTATTGGAAACCAAATCCAAAGAGACTTTTCAAGGGTTTGCAAAGAGGAGCCATTGCAGTAGGCAGATGTTTCCCATATGTTGTTCAATGGAACTCCAATATATTGAGGCAGGCAAGCACAGCCACGTGAGTTTCTGTGTTTGGGTATGAGCCTGGGTTCCCAATTGAGTTACAAAGACATCTTCAGAAAGTGTGTGAGAGGGGTGTTGCCTATCTCTGTCTGTCTGCTGTTGGCTTGCTGGCTGCTTTCTATTCCTGGGAACAGCATCCTTAACTATTTGCCTTCCAGTTTGCTGTTGTGCATGTTTAGTTCTCTTAATAACCAGCTATCCACTCCATATGCTGCTTATTTAATGTGAAACTCTGAATCTCAACAAAGGAGAAATGCAGCTTTTATCTACTTCCTACCCTCCTTTATTCTTTCCTTTTATTTTTTTCCTCGTTAATTTAAATCACACTTAGTTTGCTCCACAGAAAACTGTATCAATCTGAAAGCCCATGAAGCAGCCGACTCATCGGACCTGATTTGGGAATGAATATTAGAATACAGTTAAAACAATACCATTGATAGGATTTTGTCTTTTTCTTTTTTACATCTACCATCCCTGCAGTGATTCATTCTATTTAGGTTCTCTTGGTGCACTAAAATGTTCTCCTACGGTGTGTTTTATGCCTGATGTGCTTCTGTGTTAATGATTTATTGAAGCCAGAGTCTCCAGGTTTGTGCTGACTTTGTGGGTATGGATGCACTGAGTCACCACCCTCTTATTTGCTCTGTTCTCAGGGAATACAATGCTTCTACGTGTCCTCCCTGCTCTCTACGAGAAGCAACCACAGCCCATCAACCTCCATCTGAGGGAGCTGGTGGCCCTGCTGTCTCAGCTGGATCAAGCTGAACACCACCACCTGCTCAGTCTCCTCCAAAGCGTGGCTAGGAAAAAAGAACTGGGGGTAAATCTGAACTTGGAATATCTCACTGCTGCTCCTTCTTTGGGAGGGGTTTTCATTTCAGATGACTTGGCAAGGTGATCTGAAGTCACATAACACGCATGGTAGTGTTCCCCCATGAGTTCTTTAAAGCCATTCCAAATTCTCCATCTAATCATACGGAGAACACAACGCCTCTGCTGGACCAAAACATTTCAGTGAAGACAGAACCATTTCCAACTTTTTCAGTTCTTCCTCTATCAGCTGAGTGTGAATTCTCAACTGTTCTGTTAGAAAATATGAACAGTATGAAATTACATGTTGAGGAAAATCAAAAGGAGTTAGGAACTGATGAGGAGTGAGCTGATAGATTAGTTGTCTAAGGCAAAATACACTGCACTTTGGAAATTGCATGTCATTCGCAGCACCTGTCACGTGAATGCAATGCACAGAACTCCCTGCTTTGGGGATTTAGGAAATTCAGGGAATGGTTTAGGTTGGAAGGGACCTGAGAGGTCATCCAGTCCCAACCCCCTGCCATGGGCAGAGACACCTCTCACTAGACCAGGTTGCCCAGAGCCCCATCCAACCTGGCCTTGAACACTTCCAGGGATGGAGCATCCACAACCTCCCAGGGCAATCTGTTCCAGTGTGTCAGCACTCTCACAGGGAGGAGTTTCTTCCTCAGATCTCATCTAAATCTCCTCTCTTTACGCTTGAAACCATCTGCCTTGTCCCACCACTAGAGCTCCCATAAAAAGTTCTAGTTTGGCAGTGTGATAGGTACCGCCTTACTAAAACTCATAATCCTCAAAAAACCCCCAAACTCCAGCAGAACAGGGTCACTTTCTGTCCTGTTCCAGGGTCAAAATGTCTTACAGAGATGCGGTGGTTTCCCTGGGTGGGGGGTGTGAGTGCATGTGTGTTTATATGAAACCCACTTAGTCAGTGCATCGCTTTATTCACTGCATCCTGTTTCTAAGCTGATTTTAAGGCCAACACCCTCCACCTCTTGAAAATTGTCATTACAAGACATGATAACTTGCCTACAGCTTTTTGGTTTTTTATTCTGTGAGGATCTTTCCTCCTCTTTTTTCTTCCCTTCCAGTTATTAATTTGGTCAGGTTATTTAATTTCTAGTGGAAACCGAGAATTTCTCCTAGTGCTTTAATTGATTGTGGCGTCAGGGAAGGCTAAGCTTTGTGTTGTTTTAACCAGTAAAGCACAGGACTGGTCCAGAGCAAGGGAAATATTTGCTGAGGGTACTTTTTTGTGCATTTCCTTACTTACGTATGCATAACTGCAATATTTCAAGGCTGCAGCTTTACCTTTATTCCATATGTGAAGCTGAACTTCCACTGACCTCTGCAGTAGGTCATAGAATCATAGAATCATTAGGGATCAGAAGGGACCTCGAAAGATCATC
>VZRI01010013.1:191482-231316 GCA_013397515.1 Upupa epops
AGTTGAGGCTGTCCCTGTTCTCTGCAGGGGGGTTGGACTAGATGACCTTTAGAGGTCCCATCCAACCCGAGTGATTCTATGATTTCTGGGGTGGGATAAGCCACAATCACTTGGAAGACCACTGTTGTTCTCTCCTTATTTACTTGCATCACCCCCACATTCACCTTTGTAAGAACAGACCACGTTTAGTTCTGTGTTTGGTACTTAAGGGTCAACATCTTTTAGAACTTCACAGCTTATAATCAGGTAATCCTCAAATGAGCAGGGCTGGGATCGGAATTTAAGGATTTCCTTTAAATGCTCTGTTTTAGGGTGTTCAACCAGTCCTTTCCATGCAAGTGTCTCAGAGGCCCCTTTTCTGTGTTCTGCTGCTTAAAATGGATGGAGTTTATTTTACCTTTTGTTGTTGTTTTATACCAGTACCAAGAATAAGGAAGGAATATACTGGACATGTTGTACTTCATACATAGTTAGGAATTACAGGGTTTTGCCTCTTTAGTGGGGTGCAATGAGATCTGCTACCCCACATCACCTGGATATTTTCCCATAGCAAGTTTCCTTTTCCTTCAGAAATGTTTTAACTGATGGTCTTTCACCTTCTACTTGTGAGTTTATCTCCTCACTCTAAGGGTTTTTTCTTCTATTTTAGGGAATCTGAGTGGCCACACAGCTTGGTGGGGCCACTTAGAGGGGCTGCTTTGATGGGATGTGTGTTGGACCACAATGGCCTGGGGTTGTATCAGACCAGGCGTGGTGTTCAAAGGGTTCTTGTGTGTTTAGTAACACAGTGGATCACTCGTAGGCCTCCTTCTCCTCTGTAAAGGTTTTCTTTGCTTTAGTCCAGTGGTTCCTTGTGCAGGATTTACCCGCAACCCTATTGTGAGCCCAGGGATGGGTCACATCTCTGAGTGCTCCAATGCAGCTCAGGCTTCATGAAGGGACAAAAAAAAGTGCCCTGTGTATCTCTGATCACTCACTGCATCACAGACATCCAGCCTGTGATAACATAAGCAGAAACACATCTGGCAACATAAAAGCTGGGCAGATCCTACAGACCCAGAAGAGTGAGCACACCCATAAGAAAGAATTAAAATAACCCTCTGATCTAGAAGTATAACTGGCGTTACAAGTGTTATTGCAGTTACTGCATTTAGGTTCGTGTCCCTGCAGCCCCAGGTGTTGCTGAAGGTCTCATCTCACAGCCCACCATGGCCAAACCATCCTGAAAGCCTCTCTTGTCACTTCCCTCCTCCCTCTTCCTTGCCATCTAAAGGGGCCGTGTTGCAGAGATGCTGCTAATTCGTACTTCTGGACATAAATTGGCATCGGCTCCCCCTTCTTGGCCAAGGAAAACAAGTGGGAAGTGAAAGGACAGTGAGAGGTAGTGTTGGAATTTTATTTATTGATCTTTCACTGCAAGGTTTGCTTGGGGAAAATAGGCAGCAGGGATTGAGGCTTAGCCCTAAAGGGTGTAGATGGGAGCAGAAAACCCTTTCCGCTGACTTCTAGAAGCAACCTCTTGTGCTTTCACTGAGCTGCTCTCTCCACTTTGGCAGTTGGGACAGACCCCTGAGTTCATGAGAAGTTTGGGGGAAGAGAGATCCCTTTATTTGAAGGGTTGCCCCTTGTTTATACACCAGGCTTCCGTTGATGTCAGCAACAGTCTCAGTAGTGAAGTTGAAATCAGAATTGCTAGACACCGTTCCTGAGGCATAGGTCAAGCAAACATTTTAATCCAGTTTTGCCCTCTAATAACCATGTTTTGAGCCAGCAGTTTCTTCTGAAAGCCTCGTGATCCCACTTTGTAGCCTGATTTTTAGATAAAGTCAAAAGCACTTTGCCACACCTCGGTGCTAGTGTTTTAGACCTTCACCTCCTGACAGATGTGATGACATAAAAACATGAGGGATGCTTAGGCAAAAAAATACATAAAATAAGCATTGTTAAAACAACAACGGGTTACCTGCATCTGCTCCGGCTTCCTCCAGAGGAATTTGGGATAAAAAGCTGTGGTAGTGCTAACGGCTGCTTTCATGTTGAACTGCAAATTTTGTTTAGTAGAACAGTTCCATCTTACATTACTCAGTAGAGTTTATTGTTCTTTTACCTCACTCCAGGCGAGTAGCAGCATTTCCAGCCTGGCTGGAGACACCCCAGCTGGATCAAAGCAACCCCAAAATGGTCCCAAATTTCTCTTCCAGTTATGTTTGCTGCATAGTTTGTTTAGGAAACAGAAGATGTGTTTTAAATGTTAATTGAGCCTGTGTTTATCTCTTCAGAGGGGAGGACTGGCTTCCAATAAACTCTTTCAAGCCATTGAGAAAAATGCTCCTAGGGTCACACCACCCCAAGTGAGGATGAGGATGGAGGGTTGTTTTTTCCCCATATGGCTGAAGGGGAAAGCAATCTGTCTGAGGAGCTTCTCTCATTTATCTCTGCCATGGCATGGTGCAGCAGATCCTCTTTTGCTTGCAAAACAACACATGACCTTTGGAGGTGCCTTTCAACCCTATGATTCTCTGCAGTAAGTTGACTTTTCCTTCAGCAGGTGCCTATCTGGAGATGCTCTGACACAGCCTCCCAGGTATTTTTCTGGCCCAGCTGTATTTGGAATCAAACTCGCAGCAATTTTTTCTTCTCCCACTATGAGGTCCCAGAAGACAAGAGATGGTGTACGGCACCTGAATTTTCTGCTAACCCATGAGGAAAAGATAATTTTGGGTTATTTTTGCTTTTTTCTGTTGTTTCAGCACAGCAAAATATCTCCCAATGTCTGCAACAACCTGCTGGGCACCAAGTGGGTTTTGCTGAGTGGAGCCAGTTAACCCCAGGGAGGATCTGGTGTGGGTTAATTCCTGCTATTTCTGCTGTTTCACCCACTTGGATATTTTTAGGACTGGAACCTGATCCAGTCAGGACAATTATGACAAAACCCTAATGCGATCCTTCACTTCTGGGGTTTCTTTATGGGAATTTGTACGCATACAATAGTTGGGTCTGGAATTGTGTGCCCTTGCCAAGCAGAGATGATAAAATATCTTTGCTAGAAAACATTTGCCTGTTTAATAGTACAGTCTGAAGCAGCTCCTTTAATCCTATTTTGTGGAGGACATGATTTCACTGATAGATTGACTGGATCGCGTCCCCCTGAAAAGCTGGTGCGGGAAACTTTGGCTGCAGAGGGAGTTTCAGCCCCTGGCGTTTTGGCAGTGATTGATACCCTGATCGTGTGTGAGGAGATCTGAAACCCAAATCTCATTTTAAACTTCTCCTTGTCACCGTGTTAGTCATGGATCAAATCCTAAATGAGTTGCTATGAAAGGAGAGAACCCTCATGATTTATGAGGTTCTTCAGTGTCTCGCTACTAGCAAGAAGGGGCACCGATAGTCAGTACGGGCAGCACAAGTGATGACAGGCTCTTAGGGAACACCTCTAAATATAGCAATACCTGACAGGTCTGGAAGGGGAGTTGTGATTGAAAACCATTTTATGGTCTGAAAAAAAAGAGTATCTCTAATAGCTCATGGCATGAGTAGAGTCCCCTGTAGTTGCTGATGACTCTGGTTATTTGCAGTTATGGAGAGAAACATAGGTAAAACAAAAATATGAATGTTACCCCATTAGTACAGTGAGGATGTAACAGAGACAGGCGCCTGCTGTAAGTCGTGGGTCATGCAGTGACAAAAAGCAGTGCAGAACTGGTCATGGGGACTGTTGAGCTGAGATCAGATGAAAGGTTTTAACGTGTTTGGGTCCATGCTAATGCTCCATAAACTCAGGTTGCAACAGGTTGGGTATTGACATGAGAAAAAAGACCCTGGGGGAGAAGAACTGAAGCGGTGTGAACCCTTGGCCTCTTACAAGAGAGTTTGTCTGCAACAAACAACACAATAAAAAAAAGGCAGTGGGGGAAACAACTGGGGTGTATGGAGGTGAAATAGCCTGGGAGTCTTGTGGAAGATGAAAGGAGAGCAAGAACCACTTCTGGGATTGAAGTTAGTCTGGGTGAGGTAATACTGAGAGGAACACAAAAATAAACCCTGTGCTTGATGCAGCTGCCTTTTTGTTAGTTCTCCTGGGACAGCTGCTGCTCCCCAATGACCACGTTTTAATCAGCAATCAACCCTGCACAAGCAAACAATGAATTAATTTGTTTAAAATTCTTTTTATCTCCATGTATTGTGCAGGAGCAAGCCAGGCTATGCATGATGTACCTTGTGAACCAGCTGGCCAACATGGAGCACTCATTTCACCATATCCTTTTGCTGGAAATTAAGAGCCTCACGGACACCTTCTCAAGCATCTTGGGCACCCAGAGCAGAGATATCTACCGCATGAGCAATAGTTTCACTGCTATAGCCAAGCTACTTGTCCAGCAGCTAGAGAACGACACCATGTCCGGAGCCAGGTAAAGCCTCAACCATCTCCCTGGCTGTGTGAGATGGTATAAATTTATAATAAAAATATCCACGTTGAGATACAGGGAGTGTCTAAAATAGTTTACAGACATCTGATGGGCAACATCCCTACTCCTGAGGGAACTTGAGGTGTGCAATTCAATGTAAGCTGAAAGATATGCTGGAGAGGGGGCAGAGAAGGGCAACTGGGCTGATTAGGGGCTGGAGAACAGGTCTGATGATGAGAGGCTGAGAAGAGCTGGGGCTGTTCAGCCTGGAGAAGAGGAGGCTGAGGGGAGACCTCATTGCTCTCTAAAACTTTGTGAAGGGAGGTTGTAGATGTGGTGTTGGCCTCTTCTCCCTCGTGATTGGACAGACGAAATGGGGTCAAGTTGCACCAGGGGAGGTTCAGATTGGATATTAGGAAAAACATCTTCCCAGAAACAGTGGGGAAGCCTTGGAACAGGCTGCTCTGGAGGGGGTGGAGGCACCATCCCTGGAGGGGTTCAAAAAACAGGCAGGCATGGTGTTTCAGAAGATAGTTTAGTGGTTGGGGGTTGTAGCGTGGATGGTTGGACTTGATGATTTTCAAGGTCTTTTCCAACCTTGATTATTCTGTGTGGACACTAAAGCAGAAATACATGGGTGGCTGTAGATCACTGCAGGTATCAGCTTCATGTTCCTGGGCAGAATGACCCCTGGAGGTAACCCAGCAGAAGCTGCATCATGCAGCAGTGAGGAATAAAGAAGCTGTTCAAGGTTTAGCTCTTAAAGAACAGGAAGAAAGCCCTGTGGCAGATAAGTAGACTGAGGCAATCTAAAAAGGCCGAGTTAAAAATAAATGGATGAAGTCAGGCTACACAGTCATCGCTGAGTTTACTCCAGAAGATAACTACTGGAGCTGATGAGAACAGTGACTGGCATAGCTCCCTCATAGGGCTTTGCTAAAAGAAGTCCAAACCCAGTTTCTCAGGCTGGTACAAAAACACGTTCTGCTTGCTCAACTCTGTTTTAACCTTAGGATAGAGCACTGGGAGCATTGCTGTGTTTGTCACAGTAAGAGTCTTTTTAATAGATGGTGGCAGTCACTTTTAATTAGGGAGAGGCTTATAATTAGCATTGTGTACACTGAAACAGGTCAAGAGGGCACAAAGGAATAGTAATTCCTTGAAACAATTTAACACAGATGTCAGAAAACTCATAACTGTGAAGGACAGCCTTGGAGTCGGAGCCATAGGGTTGGAGCCAAAACACTGAGGTCATTTGAGAAACGATTAATGTGTATCCTGGAGAGAGTTAAAAATGAAAAAGGAGAAGAACCCTGACACAGCTCTTCATTTTGCAAGAAGGCTGTAAGAAACAAAGTCCATACTTCACCGCATGGTAGCAGACCATGGTCCCTTGGTGCTTGTTTTGTGAAAAGTTTCACTGGAGATGGTGAGCAAGGCCAAGTGGAGAGAGCGAGTGACATCATGGTCATGACATGGAAGTTTTACAAGTTTTCCTTGAAGTGTTGTTACTGGCACTGCCTCTTTCTCTCCAAAATTCCCATTTGCTAAGGTGTAGAAGCTTCTTCATCCACCTGAATGTGGTTACAGATGCAAAAAACACTGTTGAGGAGAAGACTCAGGGAGGAAATTATTGTATTCATCAGAAAACATTCTTATTTCCCTTCAGGAAAAAAAACCCTCCGTGGATTATGCTGAGCATGAAAGGCAAAGGAAAATGTAGGAAATCTGTGATGGGATCCAGGACCAGGTTCTGGAGGGCGTGATACATTAGCGCAGACTATGAAGATTGCCCATCTGATCCCAGGGCTACAGTGGAGTGGCTCAGAGCTTATTCTGGTTTAAGTCCTCCATACTATTTGTTTTGTTGTTATCAGTTTTTAATGTTTCTGTGGATGAATCACTGCTCTTATGAGACAGGATGGTCCCCGTGATGCAGCCATACAACTCATGAGGCGGCTGTGAGCATCACAAGTGATAGAAAGCAAAACCTGTGCTTTCCTCTGGTAAGGAACTGTGTCCTGGGATGTGGCTTCTGCAGCAGGGCCCAGAAACCTTCAAACAGGTCTTTCTGAAATTATCTCTTGTTCTCCATCTTTATTTTTATTTTTTATTCTCCTCTGTCGTCCTGCTTCCATCATCTTGTGATCTCAAGGTGGCTATGAGAGATCAGTGAAACACTGATTTTTCACAATTCAGTGTTTTTGGAGTATTTGGGTTTACGTTTCATAGAATCAAAGAATGGTTTATGTTGGAAGGGACCTGAGAGCTCACCCGGTCCCAGTCCCCTGCCATGGGCAGGGATGTCTGTCTCTAGACCACATTGCCCAGAGCCACATCCAACCTGGCCTTGAACACTTCCAGGGAGGATTTCCAGGCAAAGTACCAGCTAAATCAAACACGAACAAGTATGGTGCAGTAATTAAGACTGAAACGAGAGTTCTATGCTGACTTGCACCAGTGGGACCACTCTGGATGTAAACATGGGACTAGCCTTGTGGCTCCTGCCGTTACTGAACTCCAGAGGTTTTCAAAGAGCAGCAATCCTGAGTGTTTTAGGAGATTTTAAAATGTGTGGCTGGATTATAACCATTCTGTCCAGAGTCATGTGTTTACGTAAGAAGAAGCTGATTCCATCAGGGCAATGGCTGGCTTGGGGCTGGTTGACACTTGGAATGTTATAGGCAGCTAGTGGAGGAGCATAATTAAAACCAGACAATGCTCTGCTCCCCTTAATGTCACTAAACTGCAAGTGTTATTTAAGCATGAACATGGTGTTTTAATGGCCTGATCCAACCTACAAGTCCAGCATGATCAATGGAAAGGAAACAAGGAAGGAAAGAAATGTAGTTCCAAGCCCTTGTTGTGGGCAAGATGTGGGTGTAACAGGCTGCACCAGTGCTACTTGCTTTAATGTAGTTGCCCAGTGAAATTCTTTTCTCCTTCATGGAGAGGACAAGTCTAGCACAGGGCATTGTGGAGCCGTCCTTTGCCTTTCAATTCCTGCAGTATATGTCCTTTAAACCAATGTGTGTGGAGTTGAAGAGAGCTTTAAGAGCACCTAAGACTTTCCTGTGTTGGTGAGTGACTACAGTGTGATTTCCTTCAGTTCAGCCTAGAGAAAAGGAGAGGTCAGGAGAGACCTTCTTGCTCTCCACAACTCCCTGAAGGGAGGTTGAAGTGAGAAGGGGGTTGCTCTCTCTTCCCAAGGAACAAGTGACAGGACAAGAGGAAATGGCCTTAGCTCGCATCAGGGGAGGTTGAAGTTGGCCCTGAAGAACAATTTCTGCCCCAGAAGGGCTCCCCAGGCCTGGCCCAGGCTGTCTAGGGCAATAGTGGAGTCTCTGTCTGTGGAGAGGTTTCAAAGCTGTGGAGATGTGGGGTGAGGGACTGGGGTTAGTGGTGGTTTAGCCTCCAGTTCCCTGTGGCACCTCGTCCTGGAACATTATCTGGCTACTGATCACTTCTAGCAATATTTGTAAACTCTTGATGAGTTTCCAATGGCAAGTCAGAGGTTCTGAGATCACCATTGCTATCCACCAGCCTTTTCCAAACCTGCTTGTCCATTGTTATGCGAGGGGGTGATTATGCCTGTACCTTGGTGAACCACGGGGACCCACATTTGATCCATTCATATTCCTTCATCTGCACAGAGCTGAAGCCCTGGAAGTAATCCCATCTCGAGTGTATTTTTAGCACTTTCTATTTGGGGATGGTTTTTTCTCATTTTAAGCACCTGACTGGTGATGGTGATAACAGTGCTGGTGGTCTGGAAAAAGGCTCTTCAAGTCAGTGTGGCTCTTGACTTGCTGACCTGTACATTTAGGTCTCTTTCAATAGAGAATCTGAAAGCAGTGAAACAGTGTCTTTCCACGCCAGGTCCTTATGATTTCTTGATAGGTTTGTGCATCCTTTTCTTCTCATAAACAGCCTGAGTTTTGGTGTAAGCTGATCCTGCTGCAGCAGCCTCAGCAATGTACCCAACGCCTCTCGCCAAGTTTTCAAACAATAGTTTATTTTATTGCTGCTGGAAGGGGAGGTCGGAAGGAAGGGCCTGCCAGGCATCCCATTGGGCATGGGGTGGAGGCTTCACTGAACATTTCACTTGGGATATTTGCTTTTGGTTCCTGGGAGTCAGTCTGAGCACAAAGCTGGGTACACATGAGAGCAAGAGGTCCCCTGGGGCTGAGCGCTTGTAACTTCTCTGAAATCCCACAGGGTACCAACAGGTGGTGGCTTGAGGAGCACCAGAACCATAGTTTAGGCTAGAAGGGACCTGAGATCATCCAGTCCCAACCCCCAGACATGGGTAGTGACACCTCTCACCAGACCAGATTGCCCAGAGCCTCATCCAATCTGGCCTTGAATGTTTCCAGGGATGGAGCAGCCACAGCCTCCCTGGGCAGCCTGTTCCAGTACCTCAGCACTCTCACAGGGAGGATGATACTGGCAGCCATGAGTTCTGTATGACACAACTTACTGCTGCTTTACATATGACAAACAGGATTCGTTACAGCACTTCAGCTGAAGCATTTTCTTGTGTTTACTTTTCAAAGCCCCCAGAGCTCAACAGGGGAACACTGGGCAAAATGGTGCTTCTATAAAAGGCCATTTCTACTCCCAAGCCTCATCGGGTCATACTGGTTTGGGTCTGTCACTCACAAAACCCTGTCAGACCATCACTCCCCTCACTGTAGCCAGAGGGCCTTGTCGGTATTTAGGCACATAACGGATATTTTTGTTAGCGCTGAGGCCCCACAATGGGAGCAGTGTTGGGATGGAACGACAGCCTTCCAATAAATGAAGTCTTGTCTCACGTCTCCAGAAAGATTTGTTAGCAGAGGTCATTCCAGGGCTCTGCATGACAGAAGAATATTTCAGTTTCAAAGTGCTCTGCAGTGGTAACGTTATGAGATCTTGCCTAAATTAAAAAGAAAACAGGACAGAACTTGCCAGCTCCCCTGAGAAATACCCTGAGCTGCCTTTATCAAAACAAATGGAAAAGGGCGTTCTGTGATGCTGTGTTCGTGTCGGGTTTGGGGTCTTTGCTGTGTGAGCAGGACGTTTGCTTTCCACAACTGGTAATTTTCAGTATTTGGGAGTTTCTAATAGGGTTCCTGACTGTGAGCAGGACTGGAGGAGGCTCTGCTGCTTTGAAAGTTCAAGTGAAAACACCGGTTTGAGGGTTTCCACAGCCCTGTTTTACAGATTTTACCGGTCAGGTTTTTTCTCATTAGGGAAAAGCAACCAAAGAAATGGTCAGAGGCAAAACCTTGCTGGAGCTGTGGGTAGAGTTTAAAACTGAAATACTTTCAAATACCCCTTCATTCTCTAAGAGGTTTCTGATTCTGTTTGTGTCTGCTCTTTGTGGGGTTTTTGGTCCAGGAGTAAGATGGGAACAGATAAACCTGCAGCAGAGTGCAGTAGTTCGGTAGGAACCGCTTGTACTTTCTTCAAACCTTTAAAACCACAGACTGCTATAAACTCTGCAATTAGCTTCACATTTGGCTTCTGAAAATAGTGTAATAAGTTGCTGTTCAGCAGAGAAATCTTTTGCTGTGGGACTGACGGGATGATTTGGGGTTTGCTCATGAAGGTGGAGCACATGTTCTTTCCAACCTGATGTGGTCAGAGATGTTCAATGTTGCTGATCCATCCAACGGAGATGGTGATCTAGAAGATGTGTTTTGGGAATGATTAGTTAACCTCTAAAAGAATCTCCACTGGAAGATGATTATTTTAGCAGAAACATCAGATACATCACACAGGTCTCAGGCAGAAATGCAGCATCAGCATCACTATGAGCACTGTGCCAGGGTTAAATCTCTGCTCTCTGCTTCCTCAGCACGGAAAATGATACTGAAACAGAACCTTCCATAGCACTGGATGATTTAAAATCTATTATGAATGGGCATGAAGAAGAAGAGAAGCTTCAGGTTAAAATACAGGCCTTTGAACAGAAAATAACCGTCGACAGCAGCACTCCTGGCTCAGCACGGAGATACAGTCTGGGCCAGGTTTCCAAAGAAGAAAGGAAGGATATGAGATTTAACAGGTACTGCTCTGTGAAATGTGAGAATGATTTTCATGAGTATCAGTTCTGTAATAAAACTTTATCCAAACGTTAAGACTTTGGTCCCCTTGCACACGCCTATGGGCACTGTAAGGCTCATTTTAACCCAGTCGCATACTCATGAGTAAAACGGCGGAATAAAGTCTTCCCAGATTATGTATTTCACCTCTCCTGTGCCCTAAAGTACCACTGGGGGGAGGAAGGTCTTTGTGTACAGATACTACTTGCCCTGCTGTTATGGCTAGCACTATGTATTGAATGATTGAATCAAATTTTGCCCAACTTAGGTTGAAAAAGATCTTTAAGACCTTTAAGAGCATCGAGTCCAACCACTAACCCAGCTGTCCCAAGGCCACCAGTAAACTCTGTCTCTAAGCTCCAGATCACACTTAAACATGTGCGTGTCTCAGGACACAGACTTGTGGCAATAAAGAGCTGGAGCCAAGTCCCGGTTCAGTTCAGTGGCTGTGGGGAGGCATTTTGAGGATGAGATCAACAAAGCATCTACTTCAGTCCTGGGGTTACAAGCTTCTTGCAGACAGGGTGACTCCTCCCTCCATTGCCTGATGTTGAGAGGTGGATAAATATTTAGTTTAATTTGTTTATTAAAGCTGCAGCTTGAGATTTGCTTTTGAAATGAGTGTTTACCCCGAGGTAGTTGCCCATGGCTGAGCAAACGCCATGCTCAGTGCTCTGAATCAGTTGCACCAGGAATCTCTCAGAGCATGTTTTGGATTATTTTTGTCTTCTATTCCAAACCATTTTTCCTTTCTTTCCAGGTCCAAAAGCCTTGCTTTGCATGCACTCCGTATGAAGGGGTTAAACCTGGAGAGTGGACAGGATGAGGAGAATGGGGAGATAACAGCTGGCATCTCCTTCACTGAGATTTACATTAGCCAAGAGAATGACAAACTGCCTTTTAGTGTTGATGCTGAAGCACTGCAGATAGGAAATTCTTTGCTTTCACATGACAGTATCGATTACCCAGGCTCAGCAAATTTATCTACTAAAGCAACAGCCCTTGAAGGGAGTGCAGAGGCAGTGACAAGCCCTGTGGAGTACCAGGACAAGCTCTACTTTCACTTGAAGGACAACCTGGACAAAGTGAAAGCGTACGTCACCGAGATGGGGAGGAGAATTCCCATCCCTGACCAGTGTGTTATTGAAGGTAAGTGCTGGGAGATGATGAGAGCTGCAGTGCCGCACTGAGACCCCTCTTGGGTTTCAACCAAATGGAGGGATAAAGATTCTCTAACACAGAGCTCACAGATTGGTAACATGATGTTGTTAAAAAAATCACAAACAGGTTCAAAATCTTCCATCACTGTTGTTTTCCTTCGTTTCCAGTCAGACTGGACTAATGCTTAAGGCTCCTTTGGCCTACTGGGTTGGTCTAGAGCAGATCTGTGTCTCCTTTCTCATTATCATGATAATATTAAATCATTTAGCTTACAAGACACACCAGGAATGAGGCAGGTCAGGACCCTCATCTCAGCACATTCCATCCAGTTCAGACAGAAATGCTCCTTGAAGGCTCTACAGAATGAGATTCCCCAGCACTTGGGGTTGGGTTGGATCCTATCTCACCTCTTCCCTGGAGTTGTTTAATGTCTTCTGCTTTCATCAAGGGTAGATATTTGTTTTCAGGTGCTGGTTCTGTAGGGGGAGGTGGGTGATGTGCTGTGAGACAGGTCTTTGATGCTCCCCTTTGAAGTAAGTAGGTTGGGTTGGGAGCCTCTGGCTTGTCCTGAGCAGCAGTTACTCACTTTATCTTGAATTTCTGTGCATCTAACCACTTGCTGGTGGCAATGAGCTACTTACAGCCCAACCCTTTAGTAGGGCCACACTGATTTCAAAAGTCAACTAACTTAATAAATAAACTCAATTAATTTGCAGTCACTTAAAGCATCATCTGCTAGCACTGCATAACTTCAGAGCCATCAAATATCAGCTTTTGTAGATAAAATATTTATTTGCTTATTTTTCATGTGGTCAAGAAGCTGAAAAGCAGCTTCTGCTCATGAAAGGTAGCTATATATTTTGATAGTGAATGTTTCTGAGGAACTTTCTAAACACCTTAAAATCCAGTTTCACTATTTGAAGTAGTTAATTTTAGTGGTGAATTAATGGTAAAACTTCTGTGTCATGAAATCACAATGGAAAGATGAGAGTGACCAATCTGGCTTTTGAAGTGCTGAGGGTAGTGACCTTGCATTAAGCAAACGTGACTCACAGAATATTTTAAAATGTATTGCTCAGTTTCCTTTCTCCAGTACCTATCGTGGTAGCTTTTAAGCTCATGACTGTTTCTAAATTCATCCCTAAATTCATCTCCTGAAAATCCTCAACTAGCATTTCTAGGGAAATTCTTTGAGTAGGGACACATGTGCAGAGCAGAAGATTTATGTGACTCATTCTAAAGAATGATGAAGAAATGCTCTGGCTCATTACGCGGGGGACAGCTTTGTTAGTGTTTCAGATATTACACAAACCACTCCGTCGCAATCCGGGACTTCTGCAATTC
Organism: Upupa epops; assembly: GCA_013397515.1. Lineage (NCBI taxonomy): Eukaryota > Metazoa > Chordata > Aves > Bucerotiformes > Upupidae > Upupa > Upupa epops. The sequence continues at coordinate 204,486 of VZRI01010013.1, forward strand.
CCCCATGCTGTAAAGGCTCATCCAAAGGTAGCTGGGTTACTTTTCAGCCAAGATGTTTGAAAAATAGTAAAGAGATTCATAAAAATATTAATACTACTAATATTAATATACATCATAGACTTGATGATCTTGAAGGCCTCTTCCAGCGTTAATGATTGTATGATTCTACAGTTGGGTAATTTTATGCAGTTCATCTTCTTAATCCTGGGGATCTCTTTCTCAAAAAAGCCCAAAACCAACCCAGAAGTCACCACATTTGTCAAGTGCTTTTCTTTCATGGAGCTAGGCAAAGCAGTTTTCCTCAGACCATATTTTTCCAGATGGTTTCAGATCTTCTGTCTTTTAGTACGTCCAAGACGGCAGGGGCCCAGGCTTGAACATCTACAATTTCCTGAACACTCCTGAGCTTGGTTATTGCTTTGCAGCCTACTCTGGGCAGGATTTCCACTGCCTGAGGTGAACAACAAGAGCCTGTGTTGTGTTTTCTCCTTCTCTGCTGTTTGCAGCAGGCACAACCTGAAAGGTCCTGCTGCCTTTCTGCTTTCCTAGTTCTTCTGAACGGGGGGAACAGAGCTGGCAGTGGTTTGAGTAGGTTGCTTTGAAAGGGTTGGAAGATGGAGGTATTAGTGTTAGGACCTGCCAGTGTCGGTGCTGGCAGTGCCACAACATCTAGCTGGGACCTGAGTCAGCTCCATAGTCCACTTTGTCTCACCTAGTGTAGCCCCAACTACCTACAGCTCAGGGCTCTTGAGCAGCCGGTGAACTCCACGTGCTCTGCCCTCGTTGGGTCTCACCTTCAGCCCTGCATGCAGGATGAAGTTTTACAGATTCCTGTTTTCCAAGATGCAGGGGAATGGTGGATCAAATGTGTGTCCCTGTGTGTCCTGCCTCTGGGAGTGGCTGGTGACAGATGGTTCCCAGAGAGAAGTTTGTATGGCTGCTGGATTTGGTTATAACTTGAGGGCAGGTGCTCACTTTCTGCTGTAGTTCCATGTGCTCTTCAGGTAACTGGGATAAACCCAGCCCTGTTAGTGCCTACAGCTCAGAGTACTGAGTGTCAAGTGAGCTGCTGGAAAGAGTGTTTTGTAAGATCTGCATGTGGAGGATGCTGAAGGATTTGCACATCTCCAGCCTGCCCATCCTCCTTTGCAGAGGGACAGAGCCTAGGAAGATGTAGGGCATAGTTCAGCCCTTGGTCCCTGGAACCACAGCAAGGATGCAATGCCATCCAGTGAGGTATGAGAACCATTTCAGAGCAGCAGGTCACTGCCGGCTCCTCAGTGCCCTACAGGAGGTAATACAAACAGCAGACTCTTATGGGATTCATGACAGAACGCTGAAAGAGGAGGAGGCAGCAAGGGAAACAGGTTGCAGCGTGCCGGTCCTAAATCTGGTTGTCATTATGGTTTATGCTGTGCCGAGAGATAATCGGTCCCATACGACGGTGTAGATGGAAAAGCTTGTTGCTCCCCTGCAGTGCTCACCCCTGCACTGGTCTGATAAATTCCAGCATTCCATAAGCCAGACGCTGATTTGGAACAGATGGACCTGTGGTCCTTCTGTGGGATCACAATGCTGCACAGGCTCAGCCCAGTGTTTCCAGAGGATCAGCTCTGCTGCTGCTGGGCCAGAACACACATATTCATTGGCATTTTGTTCTGCAGGACTAGTTTTTCAAATACATCCTGAGTGTGAGGACAGGAGGTGAGAATGGAAGAGGTAACTCCCAGAACGGCCATTGGGCATTGTCAGGACCACAGAGAAGCTCCTGACACAACAGGGAGTGCAGTAGGGCCACTAACCCACTTGTAATGCACTGCCCTCCCATATGTGATAACGGCAGCTCCTGCTCCTCACACCTAACACAGATGGGCTTTCCTGGAGGGGTGGTGTTACTGCTGTCCTGGGGGAAAAGACAAACCTCAAGGCATCTGGGTTGGACCAGGATGGGCCTAATCGCTCCTGCAGGAAGGCTCTCTGTGCCTGCTGAGCAGAGTGAGCCAGTAGTCTACTGCCAGACTGGAGGTACTGGGAGTTGGCTCTGGGGTGCATGTAGGACACTCTTCGGTAATCTAGACTGAAGTCCTCATGCAAGGGGAACTTAGGAAGCTGAAAGAGGCTTATACCTGAAATTCTGAAAGTTGGTTCCATTTCCTATTCCCTGGTTTCTTGTTTACAGGTGCGTTTGAGTCTATACAGGAAGTTTATGAGGCTGCTTCTACTCCTATTAACAGGCTTTATTTAAGGATTACCAACATCAATCACATAACACATTCATTATTCCCAGAGCCAGTGACTCTGTCTTTCCTGGTCTCCATCCCTCCTGATTTTGCCTGGCACGTTAAACTGGAATAAACAACGATTAGCTGCTTCAGTGACGTCCTGCTGCTTGTACTTTGTTCTTTTTCCCCAGGCACAACCACTTAGTCGTGAACTTTAAAATTGCCACATATATTCTCTTCTTTCCTGTAGGAAAAACAAGCTGTTGCTTATCCTCTTGTTAGAAGATTGAGCCTTGCTAACACATGTGACAAGAGACATTTGTTGAGCACCTTGATCAGTCTGGGGCAGCTGGCTGCTCTATGGGGTTGTTGTGTGGCTTCCATTTGCCTTTCACACATTCTTCATGCTTTAAAATCCTTTCCTTGTGCTACCTGGACTCTACTAAGCCAAGAAGGACAACTCATCCTCAGTGACTTCTTGATGGAGAAGATGTGCCCAAGTGCAACCAGATGCTGCCAGTGATGCAGGAGAGCAGGATGTGCCCAGAGGGAAGCTCAGTTAAGGAGCTGGTTGAGTGGAGAGCTTTAAAATTGGACTAAATGATCTTTCAAGGTCCCTTCCAACTCCTAACATTCTGTGATTCTGTGAAAATATCTTGGCTTGGGTCTGCTCTGAGGTGCTCATGGAACAGGGTAATTAAAAGTAATAGGATAAAACAGCAGTTGTGGATCCATTCCGTGTCACTCCAGGCACTCAGCATTGGCTGCCAATGAGATGAAGCAGAGCTACAGACTTTTTAGCTTAGCTAAAACAAAACCTTCATCAACCTCCACAGACCTGTCACTTAATAAACCTGCCCTGCACTGGAGCTCGCTGGCCTGTGAGATCCAGGCTTGGCCACCTTCCCCCCTGGATGTGGGGTCATGGGCTAAGATGCCAAATGCTGAGAAATTGGTCTCAGTGCCCTCTCCAAAGGGAGTGCTGACAATGTACAGAACTCCTCAGTCAAAGCCCCTCTATGAGCTGGGCAGTAGAGAATTGATTAGACGGTCCCAAATTTGGTGGCTGAAATGGTGTCTCCATAAACCCTAATTTAGGTCACATGGGACAAGCTGTAAGAGACTCTGAAGTGCTCAGTGAAATTGCAGTTGGCATAAACACCTTGTTTCCAATTTACTCTTCCATGTTGAAGAGTGACAATGGTATAGAGCTGGTTCTAGAGTCTGTAAAAGTGGAGCTTAAATGGGACCAACATAATAGGCTTAATATCCTTGGGGAACTTAGTTTTCTCCTTCCCTTCCCCCCTTACATACCTTCCACCAATTATTTTAAAGAGTTGCAGATCCATCTTTGCCATAATTTGGACATCGTTGCTGTAAATCACATCTGAAGGACCTGCAGTCAGCACTGGATTACCAGCACTCACCAAGAGGTGCCGTGAGCTGTTGCAGAGCAAATGGGGTTTGGTGACAGGGCTTTTCTGTGTGCTTGCTGTGTTACTGATATCATGAAAGGTTCCTGGGGCTGAATTAATCTTCCCTTAGCAAGGTGAGTGGTTACATGTTCCCACACGTGGGTTTCCTACAGCATTTTCTTCTTGTACCTCTTGATAAATGGCTGCAGAAGCTGCAGCTCCCTGTCTTAGTGTCTAACAACTGGGTATGACCAGTAGGCTTGATAAGAAGAGGGGTTTGTAGGCCCTGGATCCCTTAAATCCAGGCTGTAGCCATAGCCTCTCTGCATAGACAGGTTCAGGTGGGCCTGGAGCTCCTGGGTGGACGAAGAGAGGGGCTGTGGCTGGGAGACCTCCTAGTGCAGGATAGGAGTTCTCTGCTGTGACATAGAGCTTATTCCTTGTAGGAGTAGATGATTGCTAGGTAAGATTAAAATCACTAGAGGCTAATTTCCTCTAGCACTTTGTTAGACAGAGCAGTGCCCTTCTGAACTCCATAGGAGCTGACCCAGATTGAGATCCCCTGCACTGGAAGCACTTGCCCAGGCACCAGTCAATTGTACACACACTGGTAGTGGTTTCTGTCTTTTATGGAGTGGATGTTAATATTCTGTGTATTTCTTTCTAGATACCGTTAGGAGCTGTGTGGCAAAGCTGTTCTTCAGTTGTCCCCTGAAGGGCCATTACTGCCTCTACAGTAAATCCAGTTTCACCCTCATCAGCCAGCAGCCCCCGCTCTGGATCCACATCATGTTCCTCTTCCAGCAGGTGGGTGCATTGCTGAGTAGCTGCATCTATTGTCAAGTCTGTACTTGGGAAAAAACTGTTTTGATGGTTAATCTCTCTAAATACCCTCCTAATCCACCCTTTGCTTCGTGATCTCTGTGATCTCTCCCAAAGTCTTTGTAGTAGGTTGAAGTGATTTGGCAGTTGGTGAGGTTTTGCATTTCTATTAAATCAGACAAATTCAGACAGTCTGGAGAGGTTGCAAAGTCTGGGGATAAAAAAAGTGTGACCAAACCTTATTGTCTTTATCCAAGCAGAACTTCCAGTGAGTCCCAGTTGCTTTGCAATGGACTTGCAGAGGAGTGGCCTTGACCCTAAGGCCATATATGTTGGATATGCAGCACCAGCTGCATAAGTTTTGACTGAGAAGGACTTCTAAAGCTGATCAGTGCTGCTTTACCAACCCTAGAGCCATTGTCTCATGTTTAATGCCACTTCCAAACACAGCCCAGGATCTGGGCATCCTAATAGGTTACAAATAGTATGAAAGTGTAAGAGAAAACCTTACATTTGCAGTCCAAGATGAAACAAGATATGTTTGTCTTAAAAAAGTACAGTTCCATTTTCTAACCCTATACGGAGCTGTTTACCACAGCTCATCCCACCCTAATGCCACCACAGACCAACAAAGGGTTCCTCTGAAATTTAGAACACACAGGGTGAGTTACACCGTGTATTTAGGAGCTCAAATCGCTCTTCCTGATGTTTGCTTACAGGAATAAATACAAAAAAATGTGGGCTTGGTGGTCAGGGACAGAGCAGAGGCAGAAACAGGAGTGAGAAGACAAGATGAAAAGGGAAAATAAAGGGGGTGAATTACTCTGTAAATGAAAACCTGAAGAAAGAAGTTGCATTTTCATGGGAGAATAAATCAATGACAGATCAGTGACAGGTTATTGTTCGGAATCCTGAAACTTCCAAGTAGTGGATATATAGCTTTTATTAAACACAGGGCACTCTGCGCTCTGTTCAGCCCTGGGATAATGCTGGTAAAGATGCAGAATTGTACACAAGGTATAACTTTGATGTGAAATGCATTTACAGCATGTTAATAATAAGTTAAATGAAGGGCTGGCTTTCAGTAGATCTCTCACAGACTAACACACATTTTCTGAAGATTTCACTACTGGCTGCTGTATTTTTACGGGGTTTTTGCCAGTCTCTCTGTATTCTGGTTGACACTGCATTCTGCTAATGTAAAAGCAGGAGGGACTTTTATTCTTCCAGGCGTCCAGAACAGATCCTCAACATCATGACCCTGCTTTTCATATTAATTTTTCAAGCATTAGTGAATAGCTACATCACATTTGGATGCCCTTGGATGGAAGCTGTGAAACAGCGAATTATCAGTGCAGGGCAGTAGGACAAGATGCAGAGATCAGAGAAACTGTCTTACAGTTCAGCAGTGATTAACAAAAGGAACAAAACTAGAATGAGGGATGATAGTAGAGAAGTTAGAGGCAGGCAGGATGTAATTCTGTATAACTCTGTGAAGCAGAGTAATTCAGTAAAACTGTACTCTGTGTAGTTTATGGTTTAATTTCTTTTCAGATGGGGCTGTGGTATCACCAGCAAGCAAGGAGATGCCTGACTTGTCCCTTTCTGACACTTCCCAGTGATGAATTTTGCCCAACACAGATAGCCAAGCTGCCGTTTCCCTGTGCTGGGAACTGACCCTGTCCCCCTTTAAATGTGGACAAAATGATCCAGCTCCTTCCAACAGCTTAGCTGGAAAAAACGCATTGCCTTGGCCATGATAAATACCCTGGTGTGCTGCGCAGGGTGTCTGTGTCCGCTGAATGCCAGACAGTGGGATCAGGATCGCTGGGTTTCTGCTAGGAAAAAGAAGACGAAGAGTCCATCCAGGAAATGCACGTTGTTTGCATTGTGAAATCAAATGCTTGAAATACAGAAAGTCAGATTCGCTTGTGCACTTTCCCCTTGGCTCCCACACATCAATGCATTTTTTGATTACAAGATCATGCACGAGATGGAGCAGAAGCAGAAATGCTGAGTTCTCACGTCAGGACTTAGTGTTCCGGTAACACTGACTTGGTGTGTGGTTTGTAAGAGCAAGAGCTTAGTGCTGTTGAAATACTAGATCCATGTTGAGTGAGGCTTTGAGCAGCCTGGTCTAGTGGAAGGTGTTGGAACTAGATAATCTTTATGGTCCTTTACAACCCAGACCATTTTACAATTAGAATAATTCAAGACAGGATAAGGTTATCGTCGTTGACCTTAACAAGGTGATTTGGATGTGAAAACACTCAACACAGGCTTCATTTTGTTCTGTAAAATTTCAAGGTATGAAAACTCCTTTCCTCCAAGGTTTGTGCTGAGCATTTTCTGTGGAGACTGTTACTCCTTTCCTCCAAGGTTTGTGCTGAGCATGTTCTGTGGAGACTGTTACTCTGTTTCTCACATAAAGGCTCCTGGGTCTGAACAAACATAACTCTGCAGCAGTGCCAAACATCTCTTGCCCCTAACTGATCTTTTCCAAACAGATGCAGGTCCCCAAGATCTACGCCTGGTTCCAGTGCTAGCGTTTTGATGAGCTAACACTTCAAGAAAAAGCCAACGCAGTGGTAGTTGCTGGAACATCTGTGGTGAGCCACTGACCTTCAAGACACGCAGTGTGCCACAAACTAAAAAGGCCCTGAAGGAAACGGAATGTTTGAGGGTTTCTGTAATTGGCTGCACACTAAGCCATCCTAGCTCCTCACAGAGTGGTGGACTAACCCCTGGTTATTTCTGTGGCTGTCCCACTGTAAATACAGGATGTTTTTTTCAACATTCTTCAGCACTGTTTTCAACATTTCTTTCAGAGCTTGGTTGCGGAACCTTTGTCCATACAGACCAATTCTGTGCAAGTCCTTAAGGCCCTGTGGGAGAAGACGCAGCTCAAGGGGACACACAGTTTTGAAACTGCCATGATCCAGTCTACATTTCCACACCAAAAGGTAAGGTTTGGTTCTCAAACCAAAATAACACAACCAAAATAATAAGAATGTGGAAGAGCTTTGCCCTTAATTTTAGAAGAGCTACACAAACACCTTCTACAGCCAGCCTTTGCTGAGTTCAAATAGTGGAAAACAAAACCTCCTTTCCATTCTTTGCTCTAGCTCTGGTGTCTTCTGAGCCTTTAAGAAAAGTTGTTCTTGGAAAGGGTCATCAGGCATTGGAACAGGCTGCCCAGGGAGGGGATTGAGTTGCCATCCCTGGACGTATTTAGAAGTTGTGTAGATTTGGAACTTAGAGACAGGGTTTAGTGATGGCCTTGGGACAGCTGGGTTAATGACTTGATCCTGAAGGACTTTTCAAACCTGAACAATTCTAGGTATTGCCATGGCAGGTCCTCTTCTCTGGGGTGACCATACAGTGATCCATAGTCCCCGTCTCTGACCTGACTTTCATATGAAGCCCTCAGCTTGAACCTTTTTCAACCTTGGGTTGAAAAACATTTACCAGCTGCTGTATTTCCAGCCTGTGCCAAGGGTCTGCAGTGTGATTTGGTACTTTGAAAGGTTGCCAAGCATGTTCTCTACCTCTTCTTACACGCTTCAAGTCAATTGTTCACAATGTGATGAAAACTAGAGATGCTCCATACAGGGGTTTTTTTTGCTGCTTGCGGTTGCAAACTCTAGATTCGGCTTACCCGCACCGTGGACTTGTTTGGCAGCCACTTGGAAATGCACCCAGTTAAACACAGACGGGGATTTTATGGAAATGATTTTTCTCACATGCCCCATTTGTTACCCCGATTAGCTGAAAAGATTATTCTCCCAAAGCTGTTTGCTGTCTCCTGGGCTCTCAGCAAATGCTGCTTTAGAGCTATTAATCAGGCTCCTTGGAAAGAAGAGAGTGCTGTAGGATTGTAAAACAAATATCTGCTTATTCCTGAACATCTCCATCCTGCTTAACTGGATGAAATGAATTGTCAAACATGATTTTAAAACATTCTCTCGGAATCCTGCACGCATGAGGATGTCCAACTGGATGCGATTAATTTGCTTTAAAGTTATGGCTGATTTAGAAACAGAAGTTTTGTTAGGAAAACCTCCTGAACCCACAGGTTGATGTTGCTTCAAAGTGGGAACTTGTAAGAGAAGCAGGGGATCTCCACATCTGAGACCCAGCTGATGGGACAGTGTTACGTAGTACACACAGTGGGGCTTGCACTAAGGGTTTTAGCTGCTGTTGAAATGCTGCCCCAACTCATCCAAAGGCGTTAAAAGTGCTTTTCTGTTCCACGCTGGCTTAACTCAAGTCCATGGCAAGATCTACAAGTCCAAAAGTCAGAGCTGATGGAGTGTAAAGGACTTTGGGGTGAATAAAGAGCTTACAGGGAAGAGCCTTCACAGGTGGGATTAGATAGAGAGCATCTTGCACACCACATCTGTAGAACACATCCAGAAGCCCTGAAATGTGATTAGTGTCCAGCGCACTGGTTGTGTAATGCTAGTGCTGCTCGTGCACAGCACTTGGCCCATTTCAGGGGACTTTCATTGCTCCATGACAGTGAGAGTATCTCTGAGCTCCCAAAATAGCAGAGCTGGAAAATGAGATAATGATATGCACTGATTTAATGAATCAAGCAACAAATTGAAGTCTGGAAACTCCAGGATGTGCAGATTGCCTCAGAGCCTTCAGAGGCTGCAGACACTTAGGCAGATGTAAGGCATCTGCCACACAGCAGACAACTTCCTAGTGTTCCATCTATGGTCTCCACAGCATGCTGCTGGACTGACTTCCTCAGCAGAACCAACCTGGGCTTGGTCCTAGTGCAACACCCATTCAGTTCCCTACAATAAGTCTTGCTGAGTTTTCTGGGGGTGAGACCTGCGGAGTGCTTCCTCTAGCTTTAACAATCCCAAAAACTCAGGCTGGGGCACTGCCAGCATGACCTGGTCCCTTGGCTTGGCAAGACTGAGCTTCTGCTCTAATCTGACATTTTCAGCTCAGGAGTTCATCCCATTGCTAATTGAACTGCAAATACTGTGAGTGATCTGACATAATGAAGAGTTTCTTAGTATTAGTCCTCTGTTGGTAGTGTAGGGCCTCAACTTTAGAGTAGTGGTCTTATTTAAAATATTTTTTAAATCTGTTGGTATGAATGCAGTGTCAGCAACACATATCATATTTTATAGATTTTAATATGCATTTCTTTTTAATATTTTTAATAGAGATTTATATAGTCCTTCAACATATGTTAAAAGGTATGTAAATATAATATATTAAAATATGTATTATATTTAACTATACAAATAAATTATATCTAATATCTGAATGTTTGGTCAGACCTGAGGAATCTCTGTGCTGTGGGGAAAGGCCTGTTCCCCAGGAGTCAGTGCTGCAGTCAGAGAGTCATAGAATCCTTGAGGTTGGAAAAGACCTTCAGGACCATCTAGTCCACCTATTGACCTGGCTGTCCCAAGCCTCTCACTAACCCAGCCACTCCATTTTCACCCTGTGACCCTGTGCCTAAGCCAGAATAAATGAATGTAGACCAATTTTCAGTATACATCCTAAAGCATTTTGCAAACCTAAAACACGAATAATTTATTCCAGAGTAAATTCTGAGCTCTGGGTTCAGATCTGCATCACTAGGGGCAGTTCCTGAGCTTTACCCAGGATGCACGTAAGGAATGTCCACGAATACCTGCCTCTCAGAAGGCGTGCTGTGTCTCAACGGGCAGCCTGAGCATGCCACAGAAAATATTTATCCAGCATGGATTAAGCTACGTGCCAGGAGTAAAGCAATTCCAGATGTCCGTCCTCCTCGATTTCCGCTCGGTTGCTCCACAGCTCTTTATCAAAGTGCACCCCAGCCGCATCACAGCAACTAAACCAGCTCTGAGCCCACTGCCGAATTCTTTGCGTTGACTCACACTGTGTCAGAAGAGTGAGCTGGTGACTGCTTTACGAGCCCCATGTGATGCCTTAGGAGAGTCTTTTTGTTGTTGAGCAGCCTTGCAGGAGAATAATTAACATTTTTAAGGCATTGTTTGGTCTGTTCTTCCCCGCCTGCATTTACTGGCACTGTTTAGGAGCAGAGAGAGGCTCTGTGTTTTCACAACGGAGTCACTGGAGTTCTCAAGGTGATGGAGCCATGGGGATGAGATAAATGTCTCCTCCACAAGTAGGTTTTCCTTCCTGAAATGAGCAGTTTATTGCAGATTATTCTGAAGTACTGGGGCTCAGAGTGGAAAAAGATTGCTGCCATGGCATTTCCCTGATATTTATCCTTTTTCAGCCTGCAGTTGGCTCACTGTGGCCACTAAAGGATTTTTTTCCAGGGGTGAAGCAGCTCCTAGGCTTACTGTTCAGCATCGCCCGCATGCCCTTACGATGTCCTCAGCAGCACCACTGTTATTTTACCCATCTTGTGTCTCTAAGGTGTCATAGTGGGAGGAGGATCAGGGCACAGTAGAGCAGTGGGACATCTCCCCCTCCATTGGGATCCTGCAGAGGAGTGGAGTCCCTGATTAGAGGGCTGGTGGGTCTGTACATAATAAAGAATGAGTTTTACCCATGGCTCCCAATATAACCCAGTTTGAGTTCGGCAGATGTGTGGATGCGGCTCTGACCCCCACGAACAGGCATAAAAGGCATAAGGAAGGGAAGATTAGGAAGGAGGCCACCATGGCCAGGGAGTGCAGAGTGGGATCATTGTCCTCCCACATGTTGTGAATACATTCCTACAAGAATGGGGTGAAAACCCCTGTTTGGAGCACCTCACGTGGCTGTTGGCACAAGTGAGAGCTCGGTTTGAATTAAAATCAAGTAATGAGGTTTAAAATTATGCCTCAAGAGGAGCATCCTCTGGCTCTTCCCATACTCAGAGCTGCAGTGGCACTTTCTATGGGTCTTTTTGACCAAGCCTGAGTTTCTCCTTGCTTTGCACATGCACAATCCTTAACTCCGCACCAGCGGAATAACATCACATTTATCCTGGTGTGTTCTGTGGGAGCTACATCAGCCCTGCTGGGGTTGCAGCATTTTTTGGGAGATGTTCATATCAACATTTACATTAAACATCCCTATTAGTGCTTCTCACGTGGGGCCGGTTCAGAGCCTCTGTTCTTTCTTAAATAAAAATAAAAAAGAAATTATATGGTGCTCAGACACCATCTCCTGCTCTGAAAGTGGTTGGACCAGGAGGAAGCCCCTAACACTGAAAGGTGTTAGCAGAGACCATCGGCTTCAATGGAAAAGTCCAGAGAGAGAGAGGTGGAGGGAGTCAGAGTGGTTCAGCTGATGGGAAGTGTGCTGGGTGTGATGATGACAGCAGCAGAGCAGCAAAGGAAATCTCTGAAAAGGCCTCTGCTTCCTGCAGACTGACATATCATTTTAATATTACATAAGGAAATGATATGTAATTATATAAAGAACTATCTAAATATAATATTATATAAGGAAAACAAAAACCCCACCAGCATGGGATCCTGCACTACTGCTGATAGAGAAATGTCCTGCTTAGCACATTCACCCTGGCAGGTTGTTTGCCCGCAGGAAACACATGCAAAAAGACATTTGTTGGTGCCCTCCATGGTTTTGAGCTGTTACCAATGCTGTGGTTCATCTCATGAGTTGGGTTTTCCTCATCCCTGGTGTAGGACCTGGACCACGTGCAGATGCACCTGGAAGAAGTGAGGTTCTTTGATTTATTTGGCTACAGTGAGAAGACGGGAACCTGGCAGTGCTTCATGTGCAATAACCCAGAGAAGGCCACAGGTAAGTGACCACATGAGTGGGCTGTGGGTGGTGGTGAGTGAAGGATGGAGATAACACTGTGATGGTGGGGCAAAGAGAAAGCAAGGATTCCAGGTAGGGTCACTGTTAATTGGAATTCTCCATGAAGCTCCCCTCATTTCAGCATCTCTGAAGAGAAAGAGTCAAGCCCAAACTTTGTTATGTGCTTAGAGAGAGACAATCCACAATCAATGTAGACCCATAGATCTGCATAACCACTATCACCTGGGGAGCAGGAGGGATCTGCATCCACCTTGCAGTGTCCAGATAGGAAAGGTGCATCTCCTGGACCACAGCCCAGGTCCTTGTCATTAGGGAACACCAGGCATGGGAGCTACACCCCATCCATATCTTTATTCTCAGAATTATTTGCTTGAATATAACTGAATCTGCTTGAATGTAATGGACTCTTCTCAGGGACAAGGCAGTGCTCAAGAACAGCCCAAATACTGCTGCTCTCTTAGAAAACAGGGTGAGTGGAAAGTACATTTTTTCCCTAGGTAAAAGATCCTGGTGACCTTTCTGCTGCAGCTCTCTGTTCCCCACGTGCTTTGGATCAGTGACTGAAATTCAGAGAAATGGCCTTCTTCTTGGATTTTTTGCCACTCTGTAAAAGGCTGTGCAGTTCTGGCCAAGAGTTTTGAATATTTTGGCTAAGCCTTTGAATAACTGCCTGTATCAGCAATTTATTTTAACAGCTAGCATCTCTCTCTGTTTCATCGACTCTGGATTTAGTGAGTCTTGCAAGAAAGGCACAACCTCTGCTGCAGGCTGGGCTGCCCATGCTCATTCCGTGCATCTTCCTCCCTCTGCAATTCTCGTGGGACTCATCAGCCATAAAAGAAATCGTGCCTTGAGCTGGAATTTCATCTCTGTCCTGTGGTCCTGCAGTGGTTTGTCCATCACAGCTGTGATGGATGGGCGTCAAGCTACAAGGAAGAGGAGGCTGTCTTGCTTAAAACGTCGATGTTTAATGGAATATCTGTGGGCTGAGTTTTCAAAGGCATTCAGTTGGTCCAAAAATGGGAGTGTTTGTAACCAGCTATTGGTTATACTGATAGAACAGCTCTGGTTTGAGATACCAGACCACAGGAAGGAGGCAAGGGACAAACTTGAGGGTGACCTGAGGCACCATTTCCTTCTTGAATCCATGGTTTGTGGTAATGATGAGTCTGGAGACACCAAAGGAGCTTACATCTTGCTTCTTATTGCTCTCCTTCCAAAGCACTTTGTCCTCCAAGGAGACATCTAAGAAGGGCTGGAAGAAGCAGGACATGGTCTGGGGAGGTCCATGTGTCACTGCTGCCAGGAGAAAGGTGTTTGGTCTGGGATCCAGACTCCACCAGTGTAGAGCTTTTGTTTTCAAATAGGTTTGAACTTAAGCAACAAAAGCAGCAGTGGTAGCAATTCCCAGAGAGCTCTTCAGAGCGTTTTGGTTAGCACAAGAGCTTATGAAAGCGGAGGGCTATCTCTGTACCACTGACAAGAGGCTCTTGGGTTTGTTTGCAGAGCACTTTATCCTACTCGTGACGTCAGTTTAACTCTGTCATGGTCCTTGCGAAGTGGGGAAGCTGCTCACTTGGCTGGTGAAAAAACACACTGCAGTGTCATAGCTTGTAGATGTTTTGCTGCAACATCCCCCAGGGATGAGGGAGAAGATCACATCTCTTCAAGGGCTCATCATTTCCCTTCCTAGCTGCTGTGCAAAGGCTGATTCCACTTCCCTGGCATTTTTGGAGCTTGTATTTGTTAGTCTGTCAAACACTAATGGAAAGTGCAAACGCACCACTAAGGTGTTGCGTTCTCTGAAGATGCAATAATGTGGGACTCGGCTTCCTTCTCCTTGAGTACCACAGGTACGAGCCTGCAGGATGCCTGTGCGTGTGGAGGACAGTTGTTCCTCCTCAAGCACTGTGCAGGATTATCACAGGAATGTGGAAGGTGCTGCTCAGTGGAACAAAACTCTGCAGGTGAATGACAACCTCACCTTTGTATTGGTGATGCAGAGCTGTGGCAGCTGGGGAAGGCCACACCATAGTCACCCGTATCCCCTTGGCTTTATAGGATCTGACACAAGAGGCTTCAGGGGTCTCCTTGAATGGGTAAGAAACATAAAAGGTGGAAAACATCTTTTCATTGCAATGTGAGACAGACCCTTTGAAAACTGCAATGCTTTTGAAAGACAAGAAAGTCATTTTTCCTCTCAGCGATGCTGTTTAGTAACCAAATTCTTCTCAAAGAAGGAATTCAGGGGCAGATTCTTGGGCTATTATTACCCTTTGTTTTCCATCCATGTTGTGTTTTCTCACATTTTTGGGATGCTGTGTTGCAAGATGCCATTTATCCTCCAGACTTAGAAGAGCATTCTGCCTTAAAGTGTCCATCGTGCCTTAGGATGCCAGATCCCCACAATGGGATTTTTTGGAAGTAGCTGGGAATAGTTTGGAGCTGGACTGCACTGAGTTTGTGAGGAAAGAGGTGGTTAGGGTTAAGCAGCAAGGTGGATGGACCCAAGGTGGCAACTGGCCCAAGCAAGGTTGGGGTATATTTTATGTATTCTCTTGATTGCAAAGGAGTTCTCGTACAACCCCCCTTTTCCAGAAGTGCCAAGTCACCCTGAATTGTTTTTCTTCCACTCTTCCTAAGAACATTCCCACAAACCCTGCTCGCCTGCTCAAATGCACCCTGGCTGTGCAGCTGGCCTCAGAGCATGGAAAACCAGGTTAAACTGGATTTGAATTAGGTTTTTTAAAATTCTGACCAATATAAGGTGATTACAATATTGGTACATGCAGCATGTGCCTCGTGCTAGGAAAAAGCTGGCCTGGAAGAGCCTCATTTCAACATTCTCTCCTGCATTAGCAGTTGGCTCCACAGGCTCTTGCACACACCAGCAAAAAATTCAGTAAAGCCCCTTGATAGTCTGAGAGGGAATTGCAGTACATTCCCCACTCTGGAAACCCACAAAGAAATTGCAGTAATCCTTGTGGGCTGCAGAAGAGATCTCATGCCCATGGGCCATGAGTCGGTTCAACTGAGTGTTTCTCTGTGAGTTCCTCTTCAAAAAAGCAATTCACCAAGAATAGCCTACACCATGTTAACTTGTGAACACATTTATCTTTTGCTAGCAGTCGTGATTATCCTGTGAGCTGAAACACCCCAGCTTGCTTGAACGTTATACCAAGTGGCGTTCGGTGATGGGTCTGTCCTTTCCAGGTTTTCAACAAACCCGTTCGTGGTGATTAACGAGAGAGAGAGAATCCATATTCCCTGGGGTTGACTGCATTTATCTTCGTCTGCTTGCCACCCGCACATTCCTTTCTTTCAAGTGAGGAGGAGGTTTATTATGATTAAGATCACTCCTGATTGGGCTGAGCTTTTGGGGATGATTTTGTGTAGGATTTAATGTTTTGGGGTTTAGCTGCCTTGAGTTCATCTTGGAAGAGTTTGGAGGGGGGGTTTTTGCTTTTTAGTCTGTACTTAGAGCTTAATGCACTGGGGTTCTGGAAGGAATACAAGATCTCAGAGGAAATAATTTTAATCAAAAATTATTCCAGTGCACACTTGTATCAATTAATTCAGAGTTAAATTGTGGAGGTAGTGTCTTATATTGAGATGATTTAAGAAGCAATGGAAATTACAGCAAACAGTCTTTTTAGTTTGGGCAATAATCATGTGAACCTGATGTATAAAAGCCAAGAGGAGAACCTGTGACATGTCAATGTCATGGCTCAGGTAATCTAACCCTGTTAAAATCTGAATTTATTCCTCATCTATCTCTAAACACTGCATCACTGGAGCAGGTATTTTCATTCATCCTTATCCATGCAGGGTGAAGCAGTATGGATCTACTCATGATGCCCCTTTCTCTTACTCCTGCTCTGCACACAGCAGGTACTGAATGGCCAGAGTTGTGAGTAAAGTCCCAGTAAGGATTAGGATGGGCTGCACCAAGATGTTTGAGGGCTGGATCTCTTACTCTGTGCAGACAGAGATGAAGGGGGACTTCTCTGTAGTCTGTTCATACCTACAAGGAGGTCACCAAGAAAGGCAGAGCCATTCTTGGTGATGAGAGGGCAAGAGACAACAAGAACTACCTACGAGGGACAACTTTTCCCACCATGAGGGGAATCAAGCTTTGGAACAACTTGCCTGGAGATGCTGTTATGATTTTCAACTCCTGGATGGATAAATCCCTGAGCAACCTAGTCTGACCCTATGGGTGACCTCACTTTGAGCAGGAGGCTGCTTAAGAAACCCCCTGAGCTCTCTTCCAGCTGCATTATTCAGTGATTCTGTGAAGATAACCACAATGAAAATAAGCAAGAGGACTTAGAAAAATATTGGAATAGAGCCTCATTCTTATCTCTAGTGAATCTTTTTCTTCTAATCAGGGCCTCAGACGTACTGGCATCAGCTTCATTATGATGACTTTGGAAGCTGTCAACAGAGTTCCCCCTGGGCTCCTTTGTGGAGTGCGCTTGGAGAGATCAGTGTTTCTTTACTAAATCCTGGTTTGGAAAGATTTTGGCCATAGAAATCTAATTTAGACCAAAATGGCACATTCACCGCCACTCTCACGTCGCATTCCTGACCACCAGCCATCTCAGTATCTTCTGGTCCCTGAACTTTTTGTGCTTTGCACCCTCTAAGACTGGGTTAAAGCATGTTTATCCCCCACTGGAATCTGTATTGAAGCCATTCCCATGGGTCCAGGAGCCAAGGATATACACAAGACCCAACAACTGAGGAATTACCTTCTCACATCTAGTCCTTCTCATAGAATCACAGAAAGTTAAGGGTTGGAAGGGACCTCTGGAGATCATCTAGTCCAAGCCCCCTGCCAGAGCAAGATCACTCACAGCAGGTCACACAGGGCTGCATGCAGGCAGGTTTGGGATGTCTCCAGAGCAGAAGACTCCACAGCTTCTCTGGGCAGCCTGTTCCAGGGCTCTGCGACCCTCACAGCAAAAAACTTCTTCCTTTTGTTTATGTGGAACCTCCTGTGCTCCAGCTTGCACCTGTTACAGTCTGGAAGAAACTGAGCAGAGCCTGGCTCCATCCTCCTGACGCTCACTCTTTATGTATTTATAAACATTAATGAGGTCACCCCTCCTTCTCCTCTTCTCTCAGCTGAAGAGACCCAGCTCCCTCAGCCTTTCTTCATAAGAAATCATCTCTGTGGCTCTGTGCTGCAGTCATCCTTTTGTTCACCAGTACCCACCCCCAGGTCCCTTTCCCCCGTGCTGCTCTCCAACAGGTCTTTCCCCAACCTATACCTGGTACCTGGGGTTGTTGTTCTGCTGTTAAGCTTTTTACTCAGTGCTGCTGGATTGAGTTTCTTGGATTCTCAGCTTTTTGCTGTCTATCTTTCACTGGACAGACTTTGCCATGGTGCTTCTGACACCTCCTCATGGGAGACTACATGAGGCTGTGCCCTGTTATCACCCCCACAGTACTGAGGTGGTCATCTCATGACACCAAAGCACAAGTTCTCCTGGTGACAAAACACCCTCCACCAAGACGGTTCACGTGTGAGTGGCAGGTTATGGGAATGACAGGGATATTCCCCTGCCTATCAGAAACATGACGAGGCATTGGTCCAACGAGCAAAATACCAGCTTAGATGCTGTTTAAAAATAAACAATTAAAACCTTTCATCTGTTCCCATAAATCTGGCAAATCCTAAAGCACTTCAACTGTGATGTTCAGGAGCAAATTTAGCTGAGAAAGGGACCAGCTTTTTCTTGGCTTAAAGTGGATTACTGTATTTCAGTCTGTCTTTGCTCGGCAGTTTGATGATGTCTCCTGTGGATCTGGTTACCCATAAGAGCTGGGTTCCAGCTTCTTTCTGCTCTGTTGGAACCGGGTTTGTTGCTATTTGAGAGTTTTGCCACAGAATCTTGTTGCCGTGATCCATAAAGCAGGCAGTGTGCCTATGCAGGATATTTTTCTGTTGGTTCATCACCTTTCTGCAGATGCATCACGGCCAAGGGAGACTTTTGGTCCTCGCAGCTTTGCATTTGCTTGATCACATCTCCAGGATTTCTAGATAAATGGAGTATTTATTTGAAAACAACCCCTGGCCTGGCTGTGCTTGGAGGAAATCTCTAGCGTTTCTAGCACTTCTGAGAACAGTATTTAACCCAATTTTGACATTTTGCTTGAGGGACACACGTTGTAACGTGGCTCCGTCTGACTAAAGGGTGTGTTGGGAAAGGGGTGCCACCCCAAATCACCTTCCATGTGAATCTGCACCTCTTTGCAGTGGCACAAACTCTACAGGAAGAAAGCAGGAGTATGATTGCCTTGTCCTGTGCCAGGCTGGGTCATGAAGCTGCATAGGAACTAACTGCCCACGATGGGGATGCAGCGGGCTGTGAAGGGTAGAGCAACTGGTTCTTATTGTGGAGATGACAGCTGCAGATCCCCATCCAAGCTGAAACTTGGCCACCCCCACACGCTTTTCCTTTGGTCCTCCTCCTCCCCAAACTTCCCTATCCACAGAGACAGCAGTATTTATCTTCCTTCTTGAGGAAATTGCAGTCATACACACTGCAGCCCCCCAAAGCTGCCTCTCTGCCAACACAAACACAACTGGGAGTGGGGGGACCACATTCTTTATCCCAGTCTGATGCACTGTGTTTGCCTTGTTTGGTTTCCTCCACCAGAAAGGGGGGACATGCTCTAAAAGCTCTAAAGCCTTTGAAACCCCCAGTGGGTTTGGCTCACCTCGCAACCTCAGTGTCACACCAGCCTCCTGCTGCATTTTGGGTTCTCAAAGGCCCAGAGGACAGCAAATGCTTTTGAGAAAATCATTTCTGGATGGGCTTTGGTGTTAAGGTGTGGGAGTGTGGCCAGCCAGAGGACAAGTGACCTTCTGACAGCAACTGGGAAGGGCTCCAAATCAAACATCACAGCAGAAACCAAGGCCTGCTGATGCCTTGGGCCACTCTTTGGGCCATCTGATCCATTGTGTCCTCTCTACTGGTGTAAGAATAGAAGAGCAAGGAGAAGGAAACCCCACTGTGGTAGGGGAGAAATGTGTCATGCATTTGCTTCACAGGTGAAGGGCAGTGGTTTGAAGTTTCTCTGTGGTTGTGGTTTAAAGCCCATGATGATTCCCTTCCTTGCTGGTCTCTTCTTGTGCTCTTCCAGCTCCCCAAACCTCACGTGCTCCCAGCTGAGGTTGAGTGCTAGTGAATGCTCATCACAGAGGACCACCATGGTCACAGGGCTGCTGGTGACTTCAACCTTTTAAACACACTGTAAATAACACTTCAAGGCTTCCCAGCATTGACACAGCACTTCACATTCCTAAACGAATTTTAAATACAGTGATAATTCTGCAAAAGAGAACAAAAGAAACCAATTTTATTACCTAGAGGCTTTATTTGGGGTTTCTGCTCCATGAATTGGACTTGGACTGAATTTGATTGGACTTGATGGTCTTAATGATTCCATGAAGGTAACTGAACTTAATCCAACCTTAATGATTCTGTGAAAGTAATTGAATTCCATGCTGTACATTATTTATTTTGAATCATATTTTAGAGTTTTAGGGTGCAGACACCATATCCCTAGACTGTGAGTAGTTCTGGCCTTTGCAGCCCAGAGGCTCAAAATAAATTGTCTTAGAAATGCAAGCCACAGTGTTCCCAGCCAGCCACTGCTGTGACACCGTCAGGACCCAAGGAGCCCTAGCCTTGCCATAGAGATTATTTTTTACAGAATGGATTGGTAATGTGAAATGACTTTTGAAATTTCCCCGAGGAGAGAACTAGAAAAGCTAATGAAGATGCAACAGTGTCCTCTATAAAATACAGGGCTGGGTTACTGCTTGAGCACTGGCTGAGGGAGGGCTGAGGATAAACATGTCCCTTTCCCAAGGGAAGGAGCTGTGTCTCAGGGAGTGAGGAAAGG
The DNA here is from genome assembly GCA_013397515.1 of Upupa epops. Taxonomy (NCBI): domain Eukaryota; kingdom Metazoa; phylum Chordata; class Aves; order Bucerotiformes; family Upupidae; genus Upupa; species Upupa epops. The sequence continues at coordinate 224,623 of VZRI01010013.1, forward strand.
AAGGGTCAGGTGTAGGAGAAAGAGCCCTGGGAGTCACCATCCCCTTCCTCAGCAAAAAGTCCCATTTCTGGGCTGGAATTACCTACAGGAGGTTGGCACTGGTTCTGGTGGGATGGTGCCAAAGCTTGCAGTCCCACATGGATGTTCCACAAGTCCTTAAGTTACTACAGTTAGCCAGAGATACAGTCAGAATACTCCTCTCCAAAATGCCTTTCAGTGTAGTGTTACTGTACCGAGCTCTGCATTGAGGATTGAAGCCTCAGGGACAACACAAGTGCTGCCTTTTAATTGCATGGAATCATAAATATTGCAGGGATAAGGAATAACTGGAGGCATAACATGGGGGAGAAGGATAGGATGGCTGAGGCAGCACCACTGGTGGAGCTACTGGCTCCATCTGCCAGGCGTCCCAAAAGAAACAGGACTAAGGGCTGAAATATCTCTCTGGAATGCTTGAGGTGGGGAGGAATGTGCTCTGGGAGCTGTGGAATGGAAACTCTGCTGTGGGGTGGGGCATGGGGAGCACAGAAATTAAGACATCAGGAAAAAGGTCTTTAATCTGAGGGTGGTGGATCCCTGGAACAGGTTCCCTAGAGAGGTGGTGGAGGCCCCATCCCCTGAGACACTCAAGGTCAGGCTGAATGGGGCTCTGGGCAGTCTGGTCTAGTTAGAGATGGCCCTGCTTGTTGCAGGGGGGGTGGACTCGATGACCTTTGGAAGTCCTTTCTAGCCCAACACATTGTATAATTCTGATAAATTACCAACCTCCTGGCTGTGTGTTTCCCCTCCCCAGTTGTGAACCAGGACGGCCAGCCCCTGATTGAAGGCAAGCTTAAAGAGAAGCAAGTGCGGTGGAAGTTCATCAAGAGGTGGAAAACTCGCTACTTCACCTTGGCTGGCAATCAGCTGCTTTTCCGCAAAGGAAAATCCGTGAGTCATGTGAACACACAATTGGTTTCTCTCTTTCCCTCCATTTCCCAACAGGTTTCACTGCTCAGCTTGGCCCACGGTCTCAGTACCCCCATTAATGAAAACAGTTTAATGTCCATTAATGCTCATCCCCATTAATTATATTGTTCTCTCTGGATCAATAATTTCAGCTTTTTGAGAGCTTTGGGGTGGTGCTGCTCTTGCAGCAGATGTCCAGGGCTCAGCACTGTAACTCCTGCTATCTGGTGACCTGGGTATCGTCCCCTCTGCCTCAAGGGGACCTCTAACCTAGAGTCACCTCCTGGATACAGCAAAAGCTTCTGCTGGGTGTTGTAACTGGTGGGTTTTGTGTAGGAGGTACAAGTGGGTTTAAAACAAGGTGATGCTAAAACACTTTTGGCCCAAAGAAATGGGTATTTGGAGGATTTTTCTCATTTTGCTTCTCCTCGTGTTTAAACTCAGAGGAATTCTGCTGGATTTCCTGTAAAATTGAAATCTGTATCGATAGGACTCACACCTCTGGGTGCGGAAGAGCAGGCAATCAATACCAGTTCCTCATCAGTTACTACTTGGCTACGAGAAACTAATATTTTTCAGCTTTTTGCAATAAGAATTATCCAACACTGCAAAACACTCTATTTTTGTTTCAAGAGGTACTGCAGACCCAGCAGCATCTTCCAACTAGAGACAAACCTTAATAAGTCTGGTAAATAACCTTTGTTTTCATAGAAACCTAGTAAAGCTGTTTTCAAGCTCCTTCATGACTTCTTAAGCCCCGAATTGTTAGGGATGCCAGAGGGTGTCCTGCCCAGGAGGCACCGTGTGCCTTTCCTTGGATCTATACCAACCTATGTAGCAGTTCCTCAGTGCAGCGGGCAGGGGTCCCTGTGCCTGGGCAATCAGTCTGTGGAGCTGGTGTATTGGATCCTGTTACTTCTACATTTTTGGCCTCAGCTGGTGAGTCAAGCCCTGCTGTTAACCATTGCTTGGGCTGAGCTGTAGCCTGGAGGAACCCAACGTTTAGGTTGAACCCATGCCCTGAGCTGACTACTGATGGCACCAAACACAAAATGTTAAGCCCTTTAAGCAAGACTGGAGGTCTGAAGCCTCCCAGACAGGCTCTGGGAAAGAGAAGTCCACCTATGATCTGAGTTTTAGATCTGATGGCAGCTCTAGTACCCTTCAGGAGGACCAGCCCACACCTCACTGGCTGAGTACTGATGCAGAAACCACTGCGAGGAGACTCCTGCCCAGCTGCTTGTGTCAATCTTCAGAGCCAGACGGTGCCCGCCTGGCTGAGCACCTCAGCTCTGTCCCATCACCCCTGGCACTGTGGGCCAGGGCTGGCACTGCAGGGGATTGGGTTTGTTACACTGCTTGCTCTGAAGCACAACCCTAACACAAGGAGCTATTGTGAGATGGCCAGCTGGCCAGGCCTGCTGCCCTCCTGGAGCCACCACAGTTCTGCCTTTTGTCAGAATAGTCCTGTGGACAATATTTGCTGTTTGTGAGGAGCCCCGTGGCCATTGACTGGGCAAAAGGGCAGAAGGAACAGCCCAAAATAGAAGAGGTCCCAAAAAGAGCCACCTCCTCAACTCCTGGAAGACTATGGTGATCTCCTTCCTCAGAGATGTGCTTTCTTTAGCAGCTTGAGATCTGTGTGGTGATGAAGGGGGAACATCACTTCTGTTAGTCAGGTTTCTGAGCAGAAAGGTCCGGCTTATCGGGTGCAAAGGTTTGGTTCTTGAGTCTCTCATAGGTTTGCGCTCTCTGTGACACAGTTTTCATGATGTTTATTCCAGGTCTGGGCAGAGCCAGAGTAATACTGGGATTGTGAATGGGCTACCCAGATGAGCCTTTCCTTCCTCTGTCTCCTTCCCAGTAGGACAGAGATGTTGTTGCAATAGAAGTCACCTTGCCCAGTCCTGGTCCTGCTGGGAGATCAGAGCAGCACTGGAGACAGCAGTTCCCTCTGCTGTGTCCTGCTCAGTTCCCATGAGAGAATTAACCACTGATTCTTCCTTTGATTGGGCCAGACCTTTCCTGAACAACAGGAGCAGAAAGCCTTTGGAAAATCTACTGTTTTCCTCTTGGTTAAAGGGATAAAAAGTCCAAGGAGAAATGTAAATATTACACAATCACAGAATCCTTAAGGTTGGAAGAAGCCTCCAAGAACAAGTCTAACCACCAACCCAACACCACCCTGCCCACTAGCCCCTGTCCTCTAGTGCCATAACTACTTGGTTTTTGAACCCCTCCAGGGGCAGTGACTCCACCCCCTCCCTGGGCAGCCTGTTCCAATCCCTGAGTACTCTATGAGGGAAGAATTTTTTCTTGATGTAGAGAAATCATGGCCTTGGGCTTCAACCTCTCACCTGGAGATCCAATTGGTAAATTTCTTTTATGAGCTCTTGTCCAGCAGGAAACTTCCATGATTTCACACTCTCTTATATTCTCAGCCTCATAGTTCTTACAAGAGGAGTAGGATTTTCTCCTAGACATAGCCACTTTATAACACTGCACCTATCCCATTTTCTCTGTCTCCGGCTGAGAAATGCCACATTTCCCCCATTCCTGGGTCATACCTTGGCTGTTGGCTGTAGCAGCCCGTGAAACCTGGTAGTGCTCAGTAAGGAACATGGCACTATGTGGGAAGGCCCTTCTATAGCCCTAAAGCTCTTCTGGGGAGTCACCATTTCTGTGTTTGCCCACAACATCAATGTTGACGAGCCCAGTCCAAGAGAAATCAACTGTGAATTAAGCTGATGGACGTTCTGCCAGCTGATGGCCCTGCTCATTGCAAGGGGTTGGATTACATGACCTTTACAGGCCCCTTCCAACCCAAAGTATTCCCTATTTCATAGAGTCATAGAATGTATAGAGCAGGAAGTTCGTTTCTGTGAACTTGGCTCTCTCTTCCCTGCGTTTCAGAAGGATGACCCTGACGACTGTCCCATCGAGCTCAGCAAGGTGCAGAGTGTGAAGGTGGTGGCAAAGAAACGTAGGGACCGCAGCCTGCCCCGGGCCTTCGAGATCTTCACTGACAGCAAGACCTATGTTTTCAAGGCCAAAGATGAAAAGAATGCTGAAGAGTGGCTTCAGTGCATCAGCGTTGCTGTTGCACAGGCCAGGGAGCGGGAGAGCCGAGAGGCCACCACCTACCTGTAGAGCTGCTGGCACCTCCATGTGTGGTGTTTGAAGGTATGGACTTCAGAAATGCATCTGAAGACAATTTATTGTGTGCTAAGCCTCCTTTTATACCCTCCAGCTTGTAGCCCCACACTGCTGTAAAGTTCCATTGCATCATCGTGGTCAGTATGTCAGTTTTCCAGAATTCACTACAATTATCTTAGTTGCTTCAGCTTTCTTATTTCCTGTTCTATTTGTTCTTACTGCATCTCCAAGCAGGTTGAGCTGACCTTATACGTTTCCCACTGTTTAGCAAGTACTGTTAATTTGTCAGGCATTTGATTTTNCTTTAACTGTTTGCAATGTGCCATGCCTGGCAGAATCTGTAGCTACTGAAAGCTCACTTAATGCTTTTGATGTGATATTAGATTGTGTTGCTAACCAACAGCCAAGCTTATTAAGTGTTGCTAAGGCCTTAGCAGCTGCAACTCCAAGGGTATAAAGATGCAGCAATGATTTTGTCAGGACCCCAAAATTCCAAGTTATCTTTACAGCTACGCCCATAGGTGTGCACACTTCGGATTTTCCTTGCTTTCACACTAGCTCTTGTCAGGAGTGCTACTATCATAGATGTGTTTGTGTCAATATTGTGAATCATCCTAAGCCACACGGGCCTTCTGCTATTCTTGATGGTGTACCTGGCCAAACCCTATTGCCACCTATCAAAAACATGCCTTTCAGCGGACTCAACAGCCTGTTAGATGATTTAGACACATTAACAGTCATATAATCACACCACAAAGAATTATTTCTATATGCTATTATGCTGGAATTAACACATTGATTAAGACTGCTATCCTTTCCTGAGTAATTAAAGTACAGTAATAATTCTAACTCTTGCAGTCCCAGTAGTGACTTAGGTAAGTACAGCACCCCCAGACGTCCCAGTTATCCACTGGGTTCATCTTGATTAACCGTTGCATTTGTATGTGGGTACAGGGTTGGCAGTCCAAGGGTTGTCCCACCAAGCAGGTAGCAAAAGGGTTCTTCAGCAATGCCATTGACAGGCAGATGGTGTCTTGACCTGTATATCTAGCTAATGTGATCCACACATTTTGTTTGGGTTGAGGTGGTACCACACAGCTGACATGGTTAATGGGAGGTAGAGGGTGATTGTGATGGATGCACATATCTGGCAGGCACCCATTTCAGTCCTTTATCTGTGAAGACACAAGCATAACCTTGCCCCAGGTTATTAGTTGATTCCATCCTTCCCACTGACCCAACTCTAGGTTTTTCATCATTACCTAGGCTTTGCCTGTTATTTCTTCCCTCACTGAAATGTGATGATAAATAGGGGACTCTTTGTCATCAGCACAGTTTAAAAGGTTTAAAACATATGGCTTTAGCTGTTCTTTCTTGTGGAGTCGTGTGAGCCTCTCCTCTTTTTTGTTTTTGTAACATAGGTTTAAGTGAGCCATGGGTGTGCTCCATGGTTGCTTGACCGGTAGGGGAGTGCTGCACCCCCGATCCTGTAAAAAAGACATAACCATTTGAGAGGCATAAGCTGGGCCGTTACCAGTTTTCATGGCTATCTCCCACCACATGGAAGTTGCAAGCTGACTGGCGCTCATTCTTAGCAGCCGTCCCCACAGAGGTAACATGATCTCAATGACAGGATGCGTGCAGCTCAGCCCACCTGCCCAGCGGCGTGGCTTTTGTACCCATCCACACTCTTGTCATGTGTGGCCAGTACATATCAAGAGCTGGAGCTGGGAGGCGAAGGTTTGCCTTTCTTTTTGGCTTTGCCTGGCTAACGGCCCAGGCAGTGAGGAAATAGGCCTCAGATAATGCCTTTTTATACAATAGTTTGTTCCAATATTTCCCATACGTGGACTTTTTTCAGATGCTATCTCTAACCTCACTGTCCTTACAGCATGTCTCACTATGGCTTCTGCTTCATGAGAGCAATACAGTTCAATAGTGTACAGTGGCAAAAGCATTCGCATGTCTGTTTGGTATCAAGTTGTGATTTAGAACAAAATAAGAAGCCTCAGTGTCCACCAAAACTTGTACCTCCTTTCCCTGTGTCCCTAGCTTTAATTTAACCAGGGGATCCACCTTAAAATCGTGTTTCACTGCCTTACAAGGCTGACTAATTTACTGCTTTCAGAGCAGCATCTTCCAGACTTAATGAACAGTGATAAGAGAGACTTCCTGCAGCTCCTTTAGCTTTTACCATCCTTAGCAGTACTGTCCTGCTCTTCTCCTCCCCCCTTGCAACAGCATAACTTCAACCAGGGGAAGAGGGGGGGCCGGGAGGGAAGGTGCAGCCAGACTCACTTGTAAAGCACAGAAAGTAAGGGCCCACAGACATGGCTAGATAGTAGGCTAGGCAAACCTTACAAAAACCAACAGTTTTTTCCTCCTTAAGTAACAAAAATCCTTACAAGGTNCAGTTTTTTCCTCCTTAAGTAACAAAAATCCTTACAATGTGCTAATACACACCAAGAGGGGTCGTTGTTTTTACCCATTCACTTTAAAACTCATGCTACAAAACAACATTTGGAGAACATCTCACAAACCAGGAACATTCTGCTATCTCACAGTCGCACATACACACATACACGCATTC
>VZRI01010014.1:98-10483 GCA_013397515.1 Upupa epops
GAGGGTGGCCCTGAGGAGACCCTGCTCCCTGGAGAGAGCCCTCAGCCCCTGGCACAGGCTGCCCAGGGAGGGGGTTCAGTCGCCAGCCCTGTTTCCCAGTCGGGGGGACCTGGAGCTCTGGGTCTGGGGGTGGGATGGGACAGCTGGGGCCAGGACTGGGCTGGATGGGCTGGAGGGATCTGTGGCTCTTCAGGTGTTTGAACTAAACAGGGACAAAGGAAGTTTTGACTTCCATGGCTAAAAATAACCCCCCCAGGTTTGGGAGGGCTGGCTCGTGGGCTGCTGCCAGCGCGGCTGTGCGCGGCTGCTTCCCGGGAAGCTCAGCTGCTGCAGCCCCCCGAGGAGGCTCTGGGCCACGGATCTGCCCTTCCCTGACCTGGTGGAGTGGGGGGATCTCAGGTGGAGGAGCTCCCCCACCTCAGAGCATCCTTCACCCTCCCATCTGGACTGACTGGGCAGACGCAGCAGTGGCAGCGGCGGCCGAGGACGGAAGCCAGCGCCTTGCCCAGCGTGGCAGACCCCCCCCGGCATCTGAAGACACGAGGGGCCGGCCCCACGCTCGCTCTGCGGGAGGATGGAGCCCTTCATCTCACCATCCCTGCGTGGGGATGCGGGATGCATCCCGAGCAGAGGGGTTTCCATAGAAACTCGGGGAGTCAACTCTGCTGAGGAGGGGGGGAGGACAGGAGAACCTTAAGGAAAGGAGGAGATGAGGAGGGGGGCAGATGACAGCACAACCCTCCTCTCAGGGACTCCTAGACCCCTTCTCCCCCCCTCCTTTTAGCCCACAGGCAGCGCCCAGCTGGCCCCACGCAGCAGCGGGCACTGGTTGTCGCCAGGGATTCAGTAGCCAGGAGGGGGTTCCTCGCTGCTGCGGCCTCTCCAGGCTCGGGGTGGGGAGCAGGGGAAGAGGACACCCAGGGCAAGGAGCAGGACCTGAGCATCCAGGACCTGAGCTTCCACGACCTGAGCATCCAGGACCTGAGCATCCAGGACCTGAGCTTCCAGGACCTGAGCATTCAGGACCTGAGCTTCCCAGAGCATCAGCACCCTTCCTCCTCCAGGAGTCTTCTCGGTTCCTAGGGACCCCCCTGGCTCCGTGCAGTTGGGATGGGAGGGCTCCCAACCAGGCTCCTCTGTCCTTCTCCCCCAGGCTGCTCCGGGGTCTGCAGCGGGGGGCAGGAGGATGGAGCTGCCTGCTGTCCCCCCCTTCCCTCCCCTGCTCCCCGCTAACCGCCTGCCGCTTGCTTCTCGGCAGGGCCTGGTGCTGAGCAGGCTGGGGCGGCACGACCTGGCCCAGAAGGTCCTCCGCGATGCCATCCGGATCCAGAGCACCAGCCACAGCGCCTGGAACAGCCTGGGCGAGGTCCTGCAGGCCCAGGGCAAAGACGAGGCGGCCATCGAGTGCTTCCTCACCGCCCTGGACCTGGAAGCCAGCAGCCCGGTCGTCCCCTTCACCGTCATCCCCAGGGAGCTCTGAGCCATCGCCCCGGTGCCTGGGCACCGCCGTGCCGCGGGCAGGCGGCACAACCGAAGGTGCCAGCGCAGGTGGGAAGGGGGCAGATGGTGCCAGGACGGGGCTGAGCTCTGCTCTTGGAGATGCAGACCAGGAGGTGCCTTCTCCTTGTGCCCGGGTGCCCGCCGGGAGCCCAGCAGCAGCTGGCACCAAGGCTGTGCCCGGAGCTTGGACCCCGCGGAGAGGTGCTGCCAGGCTCCCCCTTTGTGTCCGGGATGACCCCCCCCAAGCCCTGCAGTAGCCCCCACAGCGAAGGGCACAGGACCCCACGTGCCCACTCCAGCACCCGGCGCCTCGTGCGGGTCTGGCAGGGCAGGGGCGACTCCGGACCCACAAAACCTGGCACTGGTTGCCATTTCCAGAGGGGTCCCGGCTCTGCTCGCTGCCTCGCTCCCCCGGGTGGCATCTGCCCGCTGCCTGAAGGCTCCTGGCCCCGGCTGAGGTGAAGGAGAGGTGGCAGGGGCTTTGGAAGCGGTGGCAGTGGTTCCCGGGCACGGATGGGGCAGAGACCCCGTGCGCTGGGTGCTGGGGCCTCTGCTGAGGGACGGAGTTACTGGGGGGCTGCAGCGAAGCCACGAGCTGCTCTTAGCCACCCCTCGCTTGTGGGGAGGCAGCAGTGCCCGGGCTCCCTGCCAGCAGTGCCCGGCCTCACCCTCCCTGGCACCGAACGCCCGCTCCTCCTTCTCGTGGAGCAGGAGACTGCAGCCGGGGTTCGAGGGGAAGGGAGTCTGGAGGGAGGACTGGAGCCCCTTCCTCCTGGCTTAGAACTCAGTCCTTTCCCTAACTGGAAGTTCTACGGGAGAGGGAGAGCCGGCTGCCCGTGGTTGTCGCTGCTCCTTGACCCCGGGGGAGCAGAGCTCAGGGCGCTCCAGGTCCAGCCCTGGCGATGCTGGAGCTCTGCCCGGAGCCTGTTGGCACTGAACCCGCTCTGTACCGCAGCTCTGCCCGCTGTCCTCAGGCAATAAAGCAGGTGGCTACTGCTTTCCGAGCCCTCTTGTTCACAGGCAGAGAGCTGACAGCAAGGGGAGCGATGGCACCCTGCTCCAGAGCCCACCCTGGCTGACCCCCTGCCCCTTGCCATCGCTGCCCCCCTGCTCCGGGCAGCAGCCTCTCATGCTCCAGGGCCTGGGGGGGTGATCAGTCTGCCCGGGGAGCGATGCTGGTGCAGCAGCCCAGCCCATCCACGCGCTCCTGCGGGTCTCTGGCTGTGCCCGGTGCCACCCTGGCACCACGCTGGGTGTTGTGGGGCCAGAGGCAGTTTCCAAGGCGACGCCGGTGCTTGGCTGCTCTTCCCTTGGCAGTAGCTCAGCAGCAGAGGAAGGAGTAGGTGTGAAGGCACCAGTGGGTTCCACGAAGCCAGAACCAGGCAGCAGAGCCCGGGGTTGGGGAGTGGGGGGGAAGCAGAGAAGCCGTTGGGTGCCAACGCGGGAAGGAGAGGGGGAGATGCTGTTGCTGCCATCGTTACCCAGGGGGTTCAACCCAGCTCCACCGCCTGAAGCAACCAGGAGAGAGGCCTGAGAGGACACAGACCCCTTGTTCTGCCCCAGGGTTGCAGGGTGGGAGCAGAGAGGCAGAGAGAGAGAGATGCCCTGTGGTTCCTGCGCCCTGGTAGCAGCCTCTGGGTACCAGCTGTGCTCTCCATCCCGAGAATGAGCCCCCTCTGCCCCAGCAGCACTGGGGCTGCTCTGGGTGCTGCCTCCCAGCAGCAGGTGAAGAGCAGTCGCAGCCCCCTTGAGTTCTGCCTGTGAGCTGCCCCCTGCCCAGCCCGCTGCTGCCATGGGGGCAGCTCCATCCTCACAAGCAAAGGCCGTGGGCACCAGCTGGACCTTACCCGGGTCAGGGAGCCCCTGGCACAGCCCCCACAGCAGCTGTGGGCACTGTGCCCCCCCTCCAGCGTCCATCCCCTAGGGTGAAGAACCCGCTGCAGGGGGGAGCGTGTGCTGCTCTCCAACGCTCTGTGCAGAGGGGCTGCTGAGGCTGCCAGGGGCAGCCCAGGTCAGACAGCAGGAGGAGCAACCTGGAGAGAGCCCGCAGCCCCTGGCCCAGGCTGCCCAGGCAGGGGGTGCAGTGGCCACCCCTGGCCGTGTTTGCCAGTTGGGGGGGATCTGGAGCTCAGGGCCAGGGTCTGGGGGGTGGGATGGGGCAGCTGGGGGAGCTGGAGGGGCTTTTCCTCCCTGAACCGTGGTGCAGTTTACTTGCAAGTGTTTTGGGGAGGGTCCTCGCTGATGCCAGAGCCTCCAGGGCTCCCAGGCTGCCTCTGCTCCCCAGCTCCGCTGAATCCCTGCTTCCAGGCACAGACAGCCCCTTCAGCAGGGTAGAGCTTGGTTAGGTGCAGCCTGGGGGGGTCAGACCCTCCTCTGCAGACATCCCAGACCCGCCTGGCTGTGACTGGGTCTGGGCGATGCTGCTGTGGCAGGGGGCTCGGACTGGATGCTCTCTCCCATCCCTAAGGATTCTAGGAAGAGCTGCCTGGCTGGGCTGGGGGAGCAGCCCAGCTGCGTGCATGGGGGCTCTGACCCCAAGAACACGAGTTGCCATCCCCTGGGTGGCACAGACCCCCCTGAGAATGGCAGGCTGGAGCAGAACACACCAAGCACCGAGCCTGCAGGCGCTGGGTGTCCTCTGGAAAGAGCGAGAGGAGAGGCACCAGCCCTGCCCGAAGGCTCCAGCTAGACCCCAGGTGCCCCTTGCTCCTCCACAGCAGAGAACCCCCAGCTTCTCTCGCCCCTCCGTGCAGCCCAGCTGCAAGAGAACCTCTGCCAGGAGCAGCCCCGCAGAGCTGCCCTCACCCTGTGCCAACCGCTCGCTCGGCTGCAGCTGCTGGTGGCTGCCAGCGGTGCCCTCAGCAGAGGCTGTGCCCAGCGCAGGGCCCTGCAGCAGCCGCTGCAGCAGTCGTCCCCCCCCTCCCTGTTCCCTGGGTAACAGCTCAGGCTGCTGATTAGCAGGAAGCCTCGCAGTGCTAATGATCTCTCCTCGGTAATGAGCAGGGATCCAGAGGGGGAGCAGCTCCAAACCCGGCTGGCAACCCCAGCAGGGAGAGCTCCGGCTGCTGCAGCCCGAGTGGCAGCGGGTCTCTTGCTGAGAGCCCGGGTGAGCAGAGCTTGGCTCCCTCTCGTCCTGCTCCCCCAGCAGAGTGGGAAACGGCCCTTCTTTAGCCAAAGGCATCGCTGCCCAGGGCTTCTTTCAGCCAAGGCCACAGGGGGGGCGGCTGTCATCTCCTCAGCCCTGGAAGCGGTGGTTTCCTCTGGTGGGGCTGTGCTGTGTGGGCTGAGAGCTCCCTGCGCTGGGGTAGTTGCCTAAGGAGGGCTGCTTCTCGCCCCCAGGGATGACTGCAGTGCCCGGCTGGGGGCCCTGGTGCTGCAGGGTTGTAGTGACCAGCACCCTTGGCTGCACCCACCACCCCTCTGATGGGGCCCCAGGCGGTGGAGGGGCTGCTGAGGGCAGAGAAGCAGCTGTCTTCTTCAAAATGAGGAGCTGAAACCTCCACCAGCTCAGAGCTGGGGGCAACCACTGGCCCAGGGTGCTTCCTCCAGCTTCGCCTGCCTGGTGCCTTCCTCTCCAGCCAAGCAGGAGCAGCTCCAGATCACCGGGACAGCCCCAGCTCCTCTCCCCACAGAAACCTGGGAGTAGCCTGAACCAGTGAGAGGGGCCAGCGGTGCAGGAGCCCCCTGGGCCAGCACAGAAAGCAGCCACCCCTGCTGCCCGCTGCAGAGCTCTCGGGGCAGCTGCCAGCATCCCTGCTGCCTGGGCTCCCGTGGGCTCCGCGTGAGAGGTTCCCACCAGGTGAACAAACCCGACCCCACGGGAGGCAAAACAGAGCTGCCCGGGTTTGCTGGCAGCTTCAGGACCTCGCTGGGTCCCTGCCACGGGCGCTGCGGGCACCGTGCAGCCCCCTCTCGCTGGTGAACTGGAACCCCACTGCTGGGTTCACTGGAACCCCCCGTGCCCAGTGGGTTACTGGTTGCGAAGGGCTGGAGTTCCTGCAGAGCTGAGGGAGCAGCAGCCTTCCCTCCTGCTCCTTCCTGCAGGGGGGGGGAGAGGTTGTCAGGAGGGCAGAGGGGCCCACAGTGCTCTGACCACAGGATCACAGAACCACCAAGCCTGGAAGAGACCCCCCCAGCTCATCCGCTCCCAACCCCACTCTGCCCACTCAGCCCTGAACCCCAGGGCCACAGCAGCTCGGTGTTTGAGCCCCTCCAGGGTGGGTGACTCCCCCCCCTCCCTGGGCAGCCTGTCCCAAGCCCTGAGCACTCTGTCAGGGAAGAGGCTGCTCCCGATGGCCAACCTCACCCTCCCCTGGCACCGCCTGAGGCCGCTGCCTCAGGGACCCTTCCGTGATGCCCTGGAAGGGTCAGTAGGAGCAAGTGGAGGCTTGATTGCATCGCTAGACCGACTCATTCATCCCTCTGCCTCTGTCTGTCTGCAGCAGGGGGGGTGAAGCCGGCTCAGACACAGACCCTGTGTCGTCCAGACACCTCAGCAGCCCCCCAGGCTGTGAGGGTCGGGAGATGCTGCCCGGATACCCCCTGTCTGGCAGGATTTCCCAGCGCTGGCGCTGCCCCTCTTCACCCACATCCCTCGGAGCTGAGAGAGCCCAGGCCTTAGGCCCTACAGCTCCTTCAGCAGTAGGTAGCCACCCCAGCTAACCCTGATGCCCTCCCTGAGCATCCCTACAGGGCTCGGCCGAGCTGTGGAGCCCAGGCAGCTGCTGGGGCTCTGTTGTCTCCAAACACAGCCACAACCATCCTGTCTGATCCCTCCGGCTGAAGAGACTGAGGGGGGGCGGATCTCAGAGCCCCAAGGTGCAGAGACATGGAGATGGGGGAGAGAGCCTCGTGGGTGGTTCTGCGGGCTGCGAGGAGACCTGAGCTCACACTCTCACAGTCTCACAGAGCTGAGGAGGCTGGAAACGACCTCCTAGACCATCCAGTCCAACCTAAACCCAACCCAGTACCCCCTGCCACCCAGCTCACTGGGGACTGGTCTTGCGCGGGGTGATGCAGCCACTGCGATCAGCTCTGCGGTGGAGGAAGAGGAGCAGGGAGAGGGGGCAGCTGGGCTGTGCAGAGCACACGGGGTGAGCGTAGCCCCTGTCCTTCAAACCCCAGAGACCCGTGGAAAGCAGGATCAGTGAAAACCGGGATGGGGAAACCTCTTTCCTTACGGGAAGGGGCTCAGAGAGGGGGACCCCACTGCTTTTCCACCGGGAGCAGGGAAAAGGCACCCCGGGGCGAGCAGAGTGACCCCCAGGGGTCCCCTGGTGGTTGTGACAGTCAGAGCCTCCCCTGTTGCCCCCGCTGGGCCCGGGGTCGGGGCCGTTGGCAGGGGATCCCGCAGCCGGCGGCCGTGCGGGCAGTGCCGGAGGGGCAGAGCGCCGGGCACCGCGGGTCAGGGGTGCTCCCGAGCTTTGTCTGGCAGGACAATTAGCAGATGAAGAGCTGCCTCGGCAGAGGCTTCGCTGCCCTTGGAGCCCTCTGCTCCTTCTCCGCTGACAACAAACAGAAACCGGAGTCGGTGTCTCCGGTTTCCACAGGAGGAGCCCGCAGGGTCCCGGTTACAGCGATGCTGCTCCTGCATCCTCATCCTGCTCCTCGAGGCTGCTCCTGCAGCTCCTTGGAGGACGAGGGAGCTGGTTCCGAGAGGGCAGAGGGGGGGGTTCTCCAGCACTGGGGTCTCTCTGGGGCTGCCAGACGGGGCTGTGCCCGGTGAGAGCCGGGCAAGCAGCTGCCAGCGGGCTGCTCCTGCCTGCAGCCCCCTCCCACCCTGCAGCTTCCAAACCGCAGCCCAGCCGCCTGCCACCCCCTGTGCTGCAGGTCCCACCAGCTGAGCAGCCAGCTGCAAAGCAGCGGAGGGATGCAGCTGCAAGAGGCTGGGTGCAGCTACAGCACCTCTGCCCGGGTCTGCATCGAGGGGGTGGCTCAGCTCAACCAAAGCTCTCATGGACAGGGTGCTTCTGCTTGGCCCTGGGACCCCTCCTGGGGGCTCACGAAGCACTGTCTGCTCATCCAGCTCACAGAGAGGGGTAGGGGGGGTGTGGGGATGCGCAGGAGAATTGTTTGCACCTCTGATGCACAGATCAGAGGAGAATGAAGAGCTCTGAGAACTCAGCCACACGCTGCTCTGGCAGGAGTCCTGGGTCCTGGCTGCAGCAACCGGGATTTATATGGCCAGAGGTTTGGAGCCAACAGCCAGGAGACTGAGAGAGCAGCTTGAAACTGCATTTCAGAAGGACACAGAGCTGCTGGAGGGGGTCCAGCGCAGAGCAACGGAGAGGATGAAGGGAGGAGAGCAGCTCCCTGCTGAGGAGAGGCTGAGGGAGCTGGGGCTCTGGAGCTGGGAGAAGAGGAGGCTGAGGGGGGACCTCATTGCTGTCTCTCAATCTGTGAGGGGTGGGTGTCAGGAGGATGGAGCCAGGCTCTGCTCAAGGGCATCTGGGGACAGGACAAGGGGCACTGGGTGCCAGCTGGAGCAGAGGAGGGTCCCTCTCAATCTCAGCAGGACCTTCTTCCCAGGGAGGGTCCCGGAGCCCTGGAAGGGGCTGCCCAGGGGGGCTGTGGAGTCTCCTTCTCTGCAGACGTTCCAGCCCCGCCTGGCTGTGTTCCTGTGCCACTGGGTCTGGGGGCTCCTGCTGTGGCAGGGGGGTTGGACTGGATGCTCTTTCCAGGTCCCTTCCCATCGCTCAGGATTCCAGTCTATGATTCAGGCAGTTTCATCCCAAAATGATCCCCACTGGACTCTGTGCTTTCCCTCTCTGCCCTCCAGCCAAGCACTCTTCTCCACAGCTGAATTTCCAAGCAGCTTTGTTCTTCAGCAGCCAGAGCTCAGGACAGGGCCCAGCGATGCTCAGAGCAGCCCTGTACAGAGCTCCCCAGCTCCTCATGAGCTCTGGGAATTTTCCACGGGCCATCCCCCTCGGTGAGATCTCCTCACACGGATCCTTCCAAGAGGAGGTGCCCCTTCCCGAAAGGACGTGGTCAGGGCCCTGGGCTGGGTGGCCACAGACCCCCCCACACCCCCCACAGCCCCTGGGATCCCTCGCTCACAGGCTGAGGGCTGGGAAGCTGTCTGCAGGATTCTACCAGAGCTCCTTAATTAGAAGCTGTCCTCGGGGACCCGAGGAGCTGGAAACCATGGTGATGCCTTAGGTCACTCAGCACAGAGAGACGACTGCTCTGGGGACAGGGAGGTGGCAGAGGAGGCTCTGTGCGGGTGGAGGAGCTTGAAGCAAAGACACCCCCCCCCCAACATCTGTGCAAGCACAGAGCAGCAGCTGGGGGGTTGAGAGCACAGGGCTCCTCGCTCACTGTGAGCCAGAGACAGCCCTGGGAAACGTCCTCAGCCTCTGCCTCCCCCATCCTTCTGGAGCTGGAGCCGGGGGCTACCCCAGGAAAACCCAGCACTGAGGCAGCAGCCGAGCTCCAGGTGGCCCCTGGTACCCAGCTACTGTGGGAACAGAGACCCTCAGCCGTGTGCAGCCGCCCCATCCCAGCACCAGGCCAAACCTAAGCCCTGGAGACCTAAAATAGATCCCTGGGAGGGCACAGCCACCCTATCTGCATCATTCATATTTGATGGAGCGAGCGCAGCAGATACTTCCATCCGCCCTGCAAGTGATGAGAAACTGGACACTGCGCAGCCCTCTGCTCCTCTCAGTTACCACCAGCGGCAGCTGCTGCTGTCCCGGGCTCCTCTGCGCTGGGCATGAGGACAGGAGAGCTGCAGAGGGGCTCAGATGGGCCTGAGTCCACGAGCAGAGCCTCCCCGGAGGGGGATTCGCAGGGTGTCTGCTGGCAGCGGTGCCGGCGTCTGTGTTCCTGGGCTGTAGAGGTTGCAGGGTGAATGCTCAGAGGGCTGGAGCCCCTCTGCTCTGGGGAGAGGCTGAGGGAGCTGGGGATGTTCGGCCTGGAGAGGAGAAGGCTTGGGGATCCTTCAAACTCTTCAGAGAGGCTGGCAGAGGGCTGGGGAGGTTGTTCCCAAGGGCAGGGAGCGATAGGATGAGGGGTCCTGGGTTGGAGCTGGAGAAGGGCAGAGGGAGGCTGCCCAGGGCTGGGGGAGCTGAGGCTGGGGGAGCCCTGGACCAGGCTGCTCCATCCCTGGAGCCACTCAAGCTCAGGCTGGCTGGGGCTCAGGGCACCCTGGGCCCTGCTGGGTGCAGGGGGTTGGCCTGGGTGCCCTGTGGAGCTCCCTTCCAGCCCTGTGGGTCTGTGATTCCATGACTGTGTCCTCCCCAGTTTGAACAGTAACCAGCAGAAAGGAGAGGCTACGGCCTCCGGCTGCCTCCAGCCACCCGGGTACAGAGCTGGTGCAGGACAGCCTCACCGAGGGTCCAACAGGCACAGCAAGCACATGGGCTCGACATTAGGATCTGCAGCTACAGCTGCAAGCACCCCCAAGGAGCAGGCAGGCACCCTCCTCAGCCCACCGGGAGGGATGCCCCTCCAGAGGCTGCCGTCCGTGCTCCTGAGCAGCGGCCACCTGGACCAGCTGAATCCCAGTGTCCTAGCCCACAGCCAGAGGGGTTAAGAGCCCCCCTCAGCCGCCTCCTCTGGGGCTCCCCTGCTGCTCAGCTTGTGCCTCCTCCTCTGGGAAGGGGCTGGACCGGTGCTCGTGTGAAGGTCGCCTCACTTGGAAGCCAAAGGGCCCAGAGGCACCAGCCGGGCGGCTCTGTTTGTCCAAATAAAGTGCTCGCAGCTCCTCGGGCTGGGAGAGCTCTGCAGGCTGGCACTGCCGCTCCCCGGGGGAGCACAGGCATTCCTGGGGCCCGGGCAGCTCTGCCAATGATGCCAGCTGGGGAGATGGAGATGGGGATAAGTTGGGCCGGGCAGGGGAAGACTGGGTCCTGGAATCCATAGGGATGGGAAGGGACCAT
>VZRI01010014.1:14055-28479 GCA_013397515.1 Upupa epops
CCCGCTCTCAGCCCCACGGGTTCCCTTTTATGGGGAGCGGATTTGGGTGGCTGCAAGAGACCCATGTTTGGGAGACGCCTGGGCAGTGCCCACGTGGATGCCAGCAGCGAGCCGCTGCCTCAGCCTCCCAGCAGGCCTGGGGGAGCTGTTTGCCTCCCCCCCCTCGCGTGGCACAGAACGTTCTGCGCCCTGAATCACTTCCCCGCAGAAACAGAAGCTGGCGATGACTCCGCGCTCCCCGCACACCCGAGGAGGCAGAGCGGGCACCCCCCGGTTAAGGTTTAGCAGGGCTGCAAGAGGGACAGGCTCGGGAGGCAGAGAGGGAAGGAACAGCCCCCCAAACCCAGCTCCTGACTTCTGAGCATCTGGAGCATTGGATCTGCGAGCAGAGCAGCCAGGTCCTCCCCGAGGAGGCAACTGGAGCAGACGTGGAGCACGAGCAGCGTGGAGTCCTACAGAGGGGGTGCTGAGAGAGCCCCCACCATGATCCCCCAGCGCCTCCGCTATCAGGCAGCAGAAGCTCCGGGAGCCAGAGAGAGCTGGTGGTGACCTGGGCAATAAACCCCAGCGTTTGCCCCCACAAACCATGGGCCAGCAGCTTAGAGACCCGGGCCACTCGCGGAGAGACCTCAGCTGTGGCCAGGAGATGTTTCTCCAGGGCTTGTGCCCCCTAAACCTAAACACAGGGGGGAGCAAAAGCTGCCAGGACTAAGGGCAGGCGGGTTGGTGAAGAACTCACAGGCTGTGAGGAGGTTTCATGGCCAGAAGGACCTGCCCCCAGCATCGGGCTGGTTGTGGAGGTGCAGGGCTAGCAGAGGCCCTGCGTGTCCAGCCCACCCCAGGAGCCCCGAGCCAGGTCCTGTGGGTTAGGGCAGCGATTACAGCTGCTGAGAGCACTCACTGCGCTCTCGCTTTCAGGGGATGGGGATGTCTTCCTCCTCCTCCTCCTCCTCGTGCACAAAGACAGCCCTCTCCCACTCTTCATCTCAGCGTGAGTAGTGAGTGAACAGCCACACAGGCTCGGTGGAGAACTGGGGGGGAGCTGGACAGGCACATAGCCCCCCTGCCTGGCTCAGCTCTACCATGGCAGAGCACCCTGGTGCCACCTCCCTCGGCCACACATCCTGACCCCCGAGGCAGCCTGCAGCAGGGCCAAGGGCCTCACAGTCCGAGCAGAGACCGTGCTGACTGCAGGGCTCCAGAGAGGAGCTGGAGGTGGGATCTTCCCCCACTCGGTGCCAGTCACTGGGCAGCAACTGGACCGAGCTCCCCCTCTGGTGCCCGGGGAGCTGCCAGAGGTCTCTTCTGAAGCTTCAGAGCCACCCTGGAACCGAGTACCACCAGGCTGTTGCAGCTGGCCTCGACCGAGTCCTTCAGAGCTCAGCAGTCTCCCCACACACAAGACCCCCCTTCTCCTCACCCCCCCAGTGTGGAATAAACCAGTACTGGTGTTTTACTGGTGTGGCACCGCAGCAGGGTTTGTGAGAGCCTCCCCCGTACTCACTGTGGGTGAGCTGAGGGGTTGGCAGGCTACCGGGTGAGGCTGCGGGGTCACTACTCAACTGCCTGCTCACTCGGCAGCCAGGAGGCCTGAGTGCTAGCCCTGGGCTTCCATCACATCCCCCCCGCACACAGGAACGCTCCGCAGGCAGACAGTACTGCAAGGCATCGCGGTCCTTCCGCAGGCAGAGCTGCTGCCCAACAACCTGGGTGTCGTGTGGGGTGTTGGAGACACGAGGAGCCAGCAGCTCTGACTCCTGCCCCAGCGCTGGAGAGGGAGCCCCTTTGTGTCCCGGCCCAAGCACAGCTTCCTGCACTCTTCACCTCGGCCCAGACAGCCCCCACCCCGAGAGACACCAGTCCAAGCGACCCCAAGACAGCGCAGCACACACAGCTCCCCGTCAGACCCCTGCCCGTGCTACTCACCTCTCCGGCCGTCACCGCCAGTCCTCTCACGAGCAGGGTCTCGGGTGACTGCTCTGCCAGGGGTCACAGCCTCCTTCCTCACCCCAGGCCAGGTGAAGCGCCCTGTCCTGTTCCCAGGCTTCCGGGCCAGGGAGCAAGGTCTGGCAGAAGTCCTCTCACTCGCTTTGTGGAAGGTGGATCCTAGCTGCCACAGTCTTTAACCACACAGCCCCCCTGGAGCCGAGGGCCAGGGCGCCAGCAGCACTCCCCACAGCTCCCGGCGACGCGAACGCCCTCTGATTAAAGCCGAGAGGTGGGTGCTGCCCCCGAGAGCAGGGCTGGGACGCCAGCGACCGCAGACATGGAGGGGTTGACAGCAGGCCCGCCAGCTGCCCTAGCTGCACGTTTTCCCTGGTTACAAGCACACCACAGGGGACGGCGAATGGTTTCGGGGGAGCTGCTCTGCGGGGAGCAGCGAGGGCAGCTGGACACAGGGGACGGCGATGCCACTGGAACCTCCAAACAAGCCTGGCAAGGTCTCACCTCAGACAGCCTCCAGCACCCTTTGAGGTCTCGGATGGGGATCTTGGCCAGAACCCCTTGGGTCCGAGCTTTAAAAACAGAGCCCTGACAACAAAAACCAAGCGCTGGGAGGACGCTCAAGCTCGTGAGCGGACGGGTTAGAGAAGGATTCCCTCCGGTACTGCCAGCTGACCGCCAAAACTCGGGGCGGTTTCAGGAGGAGTCCAAGGCAGGAGACTCCCAAGTTTGACCCCAACGCAGCAGCTGCCAGGGAATAAAACTCGCCCGTAATTAAAAAGGAAGCAAACAGGTTTAGTTGTCCGAACAAGGAATTTTAATTTTAGGTCAACTATTGAACTAGGTCAACATCCAGTTCACAACGTCTACAGATAGTGGGCATAGCCAGTCACTACGGTTAAGTTTATTGAAGCACCAAGCTCCTCACAAGACTGTAAAATACATTTGTTTGTTCTCTTAAACTACGAGTTAAGAAAGCTTCTTCCAAGTCAACATGAAGGGCCAGAGTTTAAAGGACTAAAAGTTTTCACCTTCCAAGCTATTTTGAAGACAGCCAATCCATCGCGTAAGCAAACCGAGACCGCTACAGACCAGGGAAAAAAAAGGAGAACACCAGAGCAGCGAGGGGGAGCGGAACAATTCCTGGAAAGAACTCAAGGATACATCGCACCAGGATGGGTAAATCGTCATTTTGTTTTATTGGAAAACAAATATACAACTTGGAATGGATTTGAGGCAGATCGTGCCCTAAGCAGAAGGAGGGGGGGGTTGTTTTTTAAAAGAAGTGGCTAAACAAAGTTTAAAAAGCATAGTAACAAGAGGAGGAAACGGTTCCTGGCACGGGACCAGCAGTACAAAAGAACAACCCTCGTGTACGAGTACCTGGATACATCACCCGTTTTGCAGTAGTGCAACTCAAAGTTTCCTATTGTTGACTGTCAATCGTCCACAACGTTAAGACTCCACACTTCAACGAACGGGGGGTACGGCCGCGGGCGAGTTACCGGGAAGCAAGCCGGAGGGATGAGGCCTCCCCCCCATCCCCGCCTGCACGCGCGCATCCATACACACACACACACACACACACGCGCGCCAGCCGGCCGCAGGAGGCCTTGCCCCACCGTCGCGGGAAGTGGAATGAACTCCTCCGGGCGCCGGAGGAGGAGAGGCGGCGCGGTGTTCGGCTAAGGGAGCGCGGCAAGGCCCTAGCTTACTCGATGTGACTCGCTGCTCCGGCCGTACCTACATCTCCTAAAGGAAGCTACTGTACTTTTTCAACAGACAACCCAGATGTTCCCTCGGTTAAGCATCTCCACCTAACTGTAGATGTGCAGAAGGGCTTAAATATCCAGAGTAAGCCACATGCAACATTGGTTACTCAGATCAATTCTCCAAAATCAGAACAATGACAGTAAGATAAAGGAGGAAAACATGGAGGAATGGCCTTCTAATTACTATACATGCATATTCTTTTGACAGTAAGGGAAAAACCTTTTACAGATAAGTTACAAACAGAGAAAAGGCAAATAAACAATTTTGTACAAGAAATTTAACACGTTCTGTACAACATCTTCACTTCGCTGTCATCATTTGTACAAACTCTGTGAAAGGAAAGAGTTGCAGAGGGTTAACCCCGAGAAATCCGCGCCGCAGGGTGCAAGAAGCAACCTGTCTCTAACTAGAGCTGAGCACGGAGTCAGAGCTACTGCCCCCAGTTACAGCCCGCAAAGGCCTGAGCCTTCCGGTTAAGGGCCTCCACTGCTATCGGGAAGGCAGATGCCTCGGTGAGCTGGGCACCAGCCTGACCTCCAAAAGGAACACTAGGGCATCCTCATGCCCACTGACTCTTCTCTAGAGGGACAGGACACCTACGAATGAAGCCCAGCCACTGGTTTAGCAGCAGTACAAGCAAGACGTGCTGCTGAGTTAAGTCCTTTAGACATGCAAATGCTCCAGTCCTGCTATTTCACCTGACTGGCTTTAGGTGCCTGCATCACTGCTCATTCCCAGCACACCAGATCTCAGCTGGCACAGACCCTTCACTCATCTTGCTAAACCATAGCTCCAGACACGGTGAAGGACACCCGCACGGAGCTGTTGGCTTGTACAAGGCTCCAGAAAGCACCAGGAAAGCGATCTCCCTCCCAGCCCAGCCGCTGAACAATCTGTTCCCTGGTTACAGAGCAGCAGCCTTGCTCCTAAAACACATCCTCCCTCAGAGCCTGGCCCCAGTGAGAGCAGCCTCAAGGGGAAGCCACACCTTCCCTTCAGAAAGTTGGGTTACTGCTAGTGCCCAGCTCCTTCCTAGAAGACATTGGGACATTAACAAAACAAGCTCAGCGCTTTGAGCTGTGGGCGAGGGCCTAAGGGGTCTGCTCCTCCTTCATGACTTCATTTACGTTTCAATGCCAGTGAGAAAGATGGAAGTAAGAACATGCTACTGCTGTGGGTGCCCTCTAGTTAGTGCAGGGGGCTTCCTGACACCCCTACTGTTTGAGAGGCTCTCCCCTTTAACTACTCATCTTAAAAGCACTATGAAAAACACAGCAAGAGGTCAGCATGAACAGCATCTCTCCACCCTTTTCTAGTGCTCAGACACATTGGGACAGCCAGGTCTTGCACTACGCAGGTGAGCAGTCAATTCCTGCCTCGGGCACAAAGGCAGCGAGCACGGCAGGTTAAGCCTCTTGAGAGGCACGCTGTGAGCCTCCTTAAACGGCGTTAGCTTGGAGGAACACTGCCTGTCAGGGAGCTCACTGCGTGCCCCCACAGCAGCCAGTCACACCAAAAGAATCGTTCAACAAGCCCTTACCTTCATAGTTTACTTGACCATCGCCATCAATGTCTGCTTCCCTAATCATTTCATCAACTTCTTCATCTGTTAGCTTCTCCCCAAGATTTGTCATCACATGGCGGAGTTCTGCAGCACTAATGTAACCATTGCCGTCCTGGGAGGGGACAAAAGGGAGACTGGAATAGACTGGGCTAAGGTCTAGCTACTCCACTCTGACCCACCAACACAGCAGAGCATTAGGAATGACCCCACAGGCTGCTCTGGCTGTCCCAAGCCAAGATGTTGTCTTCCCCACCAGCCTTGTGCAAGTATTTAGGTGCCACAGCAAGTGGTGGCTTTAGAGCATCAACCCCCACAATGTGGCTTTAGGGAGAGGTCGTTACCAACCACAGTGGACTCAACTAGGCTAGCAGGTCCCCCTGAAGAGGAGACCCCACTTGGCAGGACACCCCTTGGTCCAGATCGAGTCAGAAGGGGTTTTCAGAAGGGCAGCAGCTAAGGTACCTTGTCAAACACACGGAACGCTTCTCTAATTTCTTCTTCACTGTCTGTATCTTTCATTTTCCTCGCCATCATTGTCAGGAACTCGGGGAAGTCAATCGTGCCATTGCCTGCAAGACAGTCGCTGGGTTAGAAAAGCACTCCGCAGTCACTGCGGTGAACGCTGCCCAGGAGAAACCCGTCTTACCATCAGCGTCTACTTCATTGATCATATCCTGTAGCTCTGCTTCCGTGGGGTTCTGACCAAGCGATCTCATCACTGTCCCCAACTCCTTTGTAGTTATAGTGCCATCACCATCCTTGTCAAATAGTGAGAAGGCTTCTTTGAACTCTGTACAATGATTAGAGGAATGAGTTAGTCCCCTCAGCTTGGAAATGTGAAGTGTGAGTGCTGCTTTAAGAGTGTTTATCGTTGAAAATCAGACACCTTCATGTGCTTGTCGGTAAAATCTGGTACCCTGCTCAGCCTGAGGGATCCAACGCCTGTATGGAAGCACCAGCACCCCGACAACAGCCCACCAGTCGACCATCAGCCACATGCTGACCTAAGCTGATGCATTTTGCAAGTACTCAAGGCAGAAACTCAGGCTATCTGCTACCAAGGCAATCCACACCCTTGGCTGGAACCACTTCCCTCACAATGCCGCTCTGAGAAAGCTGGAACATGGAAATGAAAGCAAACCCTACAGCTCAACAGCACTTGTTACTGATAAGAGTAGAGAACAGTAAAAAACCCAGACCAAACGAGTTCCTCATTCTAGCTCCCTTCACCAGTTTGAACAGCCTATGGTACCTGAAACTACAGGACCTCTAGTACCATTGGTCTCACCACTAGACTGTGCCTCGCTAACAGGCAACTCCTCCCAGCTGCCCTTCCACAGCTCTTCAGCCTCTGTACACAACTCCAGTCAAGAGCAAAGTCACTGCAGTAATCCCTCCTGCAACGCCACCCCAAATTCCTTCAGCCCTCCTGTATCCTGACACAGCCTTTACCGAGCTAGCCCAGAGCAGCCACAAGGATGCTTGACTGTTTAACCCCCTGCAACAGCTGACTACCAGCCAGCAGTATCAAAACAAGCACGGCATGTTCAATTGTCCAGCTCAAAGCAGAGCTGGTTCTAATCCATGCCATCTGTCTGGCTTTGGCCACGGACTCCCCGGACTGCAGCAGCTCAGGCACAAATTAAACAGGAAACCCTTATCTGTTGCCTTGCACAGTTCAGCTCCTCTTACAGCGTTCAAGGCACCTGAGAGCAGGCCTTCCGAGAACTCCCGGGGCTCAAGGATACTCCTGCAGCGCTTTTCTTTGCCATCTCCTAGCCGCCAGCTTTCCAGATGGTGCTTTCCCAGAGCAGAATTAATCCCAGAGGAAGCTGTGGACTGCATAAAGCCTCACTTCATCCCCTTCATGCTCCGAAACACTCGAGGTGAGCACAAGCTGGCAAGTGTTAGAAATGCAACTACAAAACAGGCTTTTTATAGTTCATGAATGCAGCTACAACAGAGCCAGAGCTGAGCCTCATCCAGGAAAAAACCTCACTCCACATCCAACAGCTCCAAAAGCAACTCCTGCTGCTCCACACATGAGCACTGAAGCAAGGCTGTGACAGCACCACACAGGACTGTTCCAGGACAGGACAAAGACAGGCCTACCCAACAGCCAGCCACAGCCTGTGCCTACAGCACCTGCCAAACAGCCCCGGGGCTCTAGCTGGAGTTGACTTCAAGGCAACGTAACTCACTGTGAGTAAGCTTTACCCCAGGGAAGAAAGTGGGTCAAGCCTAGTGGAGAAGTTCTGATGCAAGGGCCCCCAAAAGGGGAACAGTCTCTTCAGCAGGAGCTGGAGACTCGTGTGTTACTCAACACGCTGAGCTGTTAACAACTTCAGCCTTAGCTTGAGGGTCACTGCTAGCCCAAGCACAAAGCCACTTCACGCTACGATGGTGGTGTATGCTCTGAGCCGATGCTCCACCCAATGAACTCCTGATGCCACAGTGACTCTGATGCCACAGCCAGCTATAAATCATGACCCAAAGTGAGGCAGAGATCAGCAGCACGTTCCCTTTGGAAATGCTGAATCAGGTTAGCAGGTTTAACCACTTCTAGGAATGAGCTCTAATAATGAGAGCAAAGGAATAATGACCTCTGCAGACACGGTTTTAGACTGTAGCAAGAGCAGCCCTGCAGGCTTGGGAGGAGGGGGGGGTTGCAGCAAAGGCAGCTCTGAAATAATCAAGTGCAGTGAGCAACTCAGTTCTGGCCTCCCACAAGATTAAAAAAAAGCCACCTCCCACACTCCAACACCTTATGACACAAAGCAAATCCTCCCTTGATTCTACACTCCTCCATATGAAAACGCTCCTGTATCCCACAGAAAGCCACCCTGGCAGGGGCCCAAGCACTGTGAAAAACAAGCTGCGTCAGAAGAGCAGACTGCTTCCATGGCCCCAGCAAGAAGGGCCAGTCCAGCAGAACTGGACCCCTGACAGCCACTCTGGCTCAGCACCCCGCTTTTCACCAGAGCTTCTGAGGGGTCTCTACACCACCCTTTCAGATGAAGCAACAGCCCTCGGGGACTAACTGCTGGGTCTAATATCCCCACTCAGTTTAGCCAGCTATGCCTGGAACTTTCTAGGAGAATGTCAATTGTTCTCTTCGCAGCTACCAGGGGCTCAACACTTGAACAGGGCTATTGCCACTATGAAATCAATTCCAAATCACCCACGCGGCCACGCTGCTTTCCAGCGGAGAACCACTGAAGAGACAAGGCATAACAAGCACCATACATAGGCCTGCTCGCTCCCCGAGACAGATGAGGTCTAGTGGCAGGAAGCAGAGCTCACCAAGGCATGTGCTGAGACAGAAACAACTTTAGATGCCTTCTGAACCCCCCAGGGCCAAGGGGCCCTGACCTATCTACCTTTCTAAAGGTAATCAGAGGGACTACCCACCAAACCCAGCAAGCTCAAATCTTAGCAATGAAGCCACAACATTCTGTGACCACTCAGCTTTCAGCAGTCTCACGTGGACAAAATCTGGCAAGTCCTCCACCCCTGCCTATGAGGGCAAGCAGCTTCTGTCCTACACTACCAATGAGTTCTCTGGGAAGTAAGAACATCTGGAATCCTGAACAACTGTATTCTTGTGATTCATAGCACAGGTTGTAAGCTGGGAATGAGGGGCTCCTGGAGCTGCTTTCCCATGGCAGACACACTGGCCTCTCCCAACAGCAGAGCTACCAGACTGCTGGGTCAGCTGCAGCCCTTCCTGAAGCAGAGCTGGGGACGCTTTCCAAACAGACCAGCTCACACACTGCCGTGGTTTATGGTTACTTGCAAGCACCACTTGCTCCATGAAACATCAGAGCTGGAGCAACAGCAATGCCCAGGCTGCAGAGTTACAGGTTTAATTCTTCCACAGAGATAAAGCCCTCTGTTTCAGTAGGGCAAGCTTACTACTGCTCACTTCTGACTCCAAGAGCCACACTATCATTACTGAGTAGCCAACATTTCCACTGATCCCCAAGCAGTGTTAATAAGCTTCCTGTTTATGTTCCATAATCAGCTGCATCAACTAAAAGCTTCTACAGTTAAGAAGTGGAACAACGAGCCATTATTGCAAAGACAGCAGTGACACCTGACTGAGCCTGCCCCAACTGAAGGGATCACAGAGCCCTCAAGATACGCAGGCCACTTCCAGAAAGAAACCCCTTGGGTTGAACCAGGTCTGGCGTGTGCTTACTCGTAAGATACTACCATAGCAACCAATAAATAGACTACAGACTCTCCACCAAGCCATAATTAGTCTCCCGTGAGCTGGAGCAAGCTCTCGATGTCTAAAAGCTACAGAAGAATGCTTTCACACTTCAGATTTGGAAATTATGGTAAAAACAAACCAGCTCATTAGGACACTTGTGTTTAAGTGTCTTCAAGAGCCACGCGGTTGTTAAATACAACTCCACTTCAAGGTTGTTATTTGTGTGGTTGACCTGGTACTATTACACTCACAGAACCACAGCACCTCTAAGATCACTTCTAATTACAGTTGGGCACTCATCAGATCAACCCCTCCCTTAGGATCTGGGATGTCCATGGCCAGGCTGCATCACCAGCTTCCATCACATCGACTGCTGAAGCTGAAATGAGCCTTCTGTAAGCAGCGACCGTGCAGCCTGCACAGATCTAGCAGTTACTACAAGTTTTAGCCACAAGTTGAGAGCTGTCAGTTGACAAACCCAAGCGAGAAGGGATAAGACAGATGTTTACATAGGCACTGCTGAGGGAGCACCAGAGCGCCGGCGTCCCAGCGCACAGGCAGTTCCAACGCAGAATTTGAGTTGTCATCACGAAGCCAATCTCTGCTGTCATCACAGAGAGCCTCTCAGAAGTGCCACTGCTGACAGGCCACCACAAAGTTAATGGTTTTTGCCATCTGTTAGAGCAGCACTCCAGGTCCACGTCTTCACCAGAGGTCTGCCCCTCTCACTGCCCTTCAGTCTGCAACCCAGGCAATTATGCAGTCATGAGAAAGCAGAGCCCCAGATCTACTAGCCAGGAAGGCCACTGTGGGGACTGTCTGGCTATTCTAGAGGACAAAGCCTCAGTCTCACCACAGCCACGGTGCTTCTGCAGTACACAAGCCTGTACAACTTTGGTGGCAAGTGAAACCACACAATACTTCTTTGGTATCTAAGGAAGCTAAATATCTTGTGTAACACGGACTGTGCAGGATTAAGAGACGTGCCAGGTCAAGGAGGAGTAGCAAGAGAGCAAGTAAAAACCTCACCTGCAATCTGCTCTTCCGTCAGTTGATCAGCCTGCAATAAAAGAGAATATGGTTATAGTCGTAGCTAAAGTTCAAGGCAAACAAAGGCAGGCTTGTGGAGGCCTCTGAATATGGTAGCTGCTCCTCGGGACTTATCTGCAGCATTCTGAAACGGTTCCAAGAAACAGGGCTCAAAAGTCATCAGATCACTTGCTGAGCAAGAACAGGCAGGCTGGCCTGGCCTCATTTCTTACCGCTGCTGCGTATCTCACAGGCCCCAACAGAATAACGGATTGCCATGGCTAGCAGCCCATCACCCTGGCAACACCAGCAAACTCCAGGTACGTGGGTCTCGCTTGGCTGTTTCTACAAACCCCCTAACGCAGCAGACTGCAATGCTTCAGGGTAAACTAGCCGCAGCTTTAACACTCGAAGTACTTTGAGTAACACAGCAGTAACCCCCAAATCCCAAACATAAGGCAGACCAGTCTATTCTGCTAAGCTATAAGGCTATGGTTAGAAAACAAGAGCCTTCTCTAGGCCTGAATCTTCCCTAACCCCCCCGAGTTCATGCAATTGGTACAAGCAGCTCCAGCCCAAACTGGGCATTTCCTTCCTTGGGCTGCAAGACCCTTGCTTTCAGACTCAAGCAGGGTAAGACAGCCAACAAGGCCACTAGCACAAGGTTCAGTGGTTCAAAAACATCTGTGTCTGTTGGGGATTCTCATCTCAGACCTCATTTTGCCCGCTCACCGATCAGTTTTGAATCGAATGAACTGGACAGCAATAGAAATAAATTCAATCTCTGAGGCCAAACCCAAAATGGACTTGAGCCTGGGAGGAGCAGAGGTGCTTGAGGACTGCTGCAATGCTTCCCCTAGGTTTTCAAGTCGGCTGATTCTCCAGATGAACCTTGGGTAGCTCCAGGGGAGTTACAGTATGCAGGCCATACATTTCATTCGAGGGAGCTCCCGAGCTCTTTAACCCCCACAGTATCTCAAAGAAGGAAAAGAAACCCTATTCAATACACTCACTGCTCAGCAGCACTTTGCAGCTCTGCTCCTACTGCATCCAGTTCAGCAACCACCTTTCTAAAGCCACTGCAACCTTGACAGCTACAAACATCTTCAGCTGTCAGCAGTGACTCAAAGGTGGGTCCGCACATCAGCCACGTGCCAGCTGAGCGCTTAAAACACCATCGCTAATTTCAACCCAAATTACAGTTCTGTTTTCCCTACAAAGTCAACGTCTGGTTTCTGACTGCTGCTCCCGTAACGCCAGTGCCGTTAGTTGTTGGAGCAGCCACACAAGAACCAAACCACGTGAGATAAAGGCCACACTCAGCCATGCCTGTGGCTCACCTACTCTAGGAACCCAAGACCACACCACTGAGCAGCATGTAATGGATATTCGCAGCTGTTACTCCACTTGTTCCCATTGCAGCAGTGCAGGATTTATTCCTCTGCAGGTTTAAATCGCGTTCTAAGGGATGGTCTAGGGTGGCAGAAGAACATCAGGCTGTGAGATGGAAGCACAGAACCCTGCCAGATTACTGCTGCTTGTCTGGAGTGTATCGGTAACGCCAACAGCTTCATACCTTTGCATGCTATTTACACTTTCACGCTCCGGTGAAGAGAACGATGTGCTGTCGGATATTTATATCCCCAGAAAGCTGTAGATCAGATTTAAGGAGCAAGAACCTACTTTATTTAGGTCAATATTAAGGGTTACCAAGTTTAGTCACATACTGTTTTATATAAAGACATGACATTAAGCAGCATCTAAGCTGTTCGATGCTCACCAACTCTTCCTCTCTAACAGCTCCAGCAGCTCAAAACATCCCACAGCCCTTAAAAGCACAGATTTGGATAAGGTCTGTCTGCACCTGCAAGAGGTGCAAGGTTTGAGAAGAAGCCGAAGCTTATTAGAAGCCACAGGTACAGTGCAGCTGAAAGATAAGCGAGGAGGTGGGGCAGGGCTGAACAAACACCATCTGTACTCCGCAGTGCTGGGCTCTGCAGGGACTGCTGCGCAACAGCTCGCTAAGGCGGAGCCAGCAGCGCTGCCAGATCATCCCATGCCACCTCTGTGCCCAGATCACCGCTTGCACCCAGGCTGGTGAGCTGAGGCCACTGGGATCCTTCCTGCAGAGGCCTCCTGAGGTTGCCTTTCACAGATTTAAGCCAGAGACTTGCACGTCAAACATGTGGCAGCACAGGAACCTTCACGGTGCACCTCGACTTCCGAAACCACCGGTAAACTGACCGTGGCGGCATGCTCATGTCGGATGTCTGACACGGCCCCTACTACAGCCAAGGTCCATCTGAAAGCCTCCTCTGGTGAGGTCAGGGCAGCCAGCACAGCTGTCTGATTCGAGCAGCGGTACTTTCATTTTCACGGCATTAAGCTGCCATCTTCCCGCCCCCGGATTATGTGGAAGGCCTGACAGACAAAGGCTGCAAGCCTCAAAGGGCAGGGCAGACCCACAGGCTGCCTGCAGCAGGCTCAGCCACACAAGCAACCTCTCCAGGCGCTGCATTTCATTGCGGGCACAGCTGCTTTGCACCCATCAGTTTGCAAGATCCTCCACAACACCACTGCCACCCGAGAGAGAGA
Source organism: Upupa epops (assembly GCA_013397515.1). Classification (NCBI taxonomy): domain Eukaryota; kingdom Metazoa; phylum Chordata; class Aves; order Bucerotiformes; family Upupidae; genus Upupa; species Upupa epops. Next base: position 27,177 of record VZRI01010014.1, read on the forward strand.
GCTACCAGTAAACCCCAGAACCAATAACCCTGTTATCCTCTAAAGCCTGAAGTTTGGTGCTAGGTCTGAATGGCCAGTTCTACCCTCTAAAGCCTGGAATTTCGGTGCTAGGTCTGAATGGACAGCTCTGCTTGGGCAAGATTAAGTGAAGAACTAGGCAGACTAGGGCTAAAATTACCCTTCCAGTAGGTTAGTTTATTCGGGGAGCAAAGCGTTCTGCTTTATCTAGCATGTGGCCAGCGTCTGCTCACAGGTTTAGCCAGTCTCGTGTGTCAGGATGAACTATACCCTCATTCAGAGTGTCCCTGTGCCTCCTGGACACACCCATCTTTATGTCGACCTTGCTTGAAGACACTCCAGGCTCTGGGCTCTGCACAGGCGAGGACTAAAAGCACCGAGTCTTTTGCTGATGGATTAACCGCTTTTATTTGTTTTCAAGATGAGCTGCTGTGCAGGCTCGTAATTCAAGCTCCTGCTCTCCGCATTTCCTAAGGCGGGGAAGAGAGCAGGTCAAAAAACAACCCCCCCTGAATTCTAGGCAGCCATCGTTCACGTTAGACGCGGCGAGCTGATAGCGATCTAATTCCTTAAAAGCATGTAATGAATGAAAAGGAAATTCCACTATCCTGCATGGTGGTGTTGGCTGACAGCTGGACTGGAGCTCAGAGGTCTTGTCCAACCTTAACGATTCTTTTTCACGGGGAGAGACAGCGCTAAGTGGTCACCGGCGTTGCTTTTGCAATGGAACCGCTCCTTTTTGTACGCGTGTGTTTCATCAGCCGCTTGTTTTAATTAAAATCAGCTATAATTAGACCGATTTGGAACCCGATCTCCAATCCTACAAACCGCCTTCTCTTTCCACAGCCGATTCAGACCCTAAGCATCGTTTGGAAGAAAACAGCCTGCGCTCATCGAGAAAACGCAGGACCATCCGCCGCAGTGAGCGAACCAAGAAGCCAAAAGCGTTAAAAATCGCCCCAAAAAATCGCCCTCGTTTCATTACGGGCGTTACCGTGAAATCGCCAGGGCTGCGAGCTGAGCTGCCAACAACAGGTCTAGCGAGGAAGGAGGGCAGTGGTGCAGTGAGGCAGCCCGCCTGCCCCTCATCATCATGCTGCTCAGAAGCTGCAGGGCTCCGCAGTGCCTTAAAACCGGGCGCAGCACCCCTCGCCGGCCACCCCGGCAACCGCGGGCTGCCCGGCCCCAGCCAGCCGCGCTCGCTGGGCGAAGGGAGGAAGCGATAAGAAAGCGGAGCCAGTGCCATCGTGGCAGGCTCCTTCCTTCCCCCCCTCCACCCCCCCAC
>VZRI01010014.1:29430-44343 GCA_013397515.1 Upupa epops
CGAAGCCCGCCGGGCCTGGGCCTGGGCCTGGGCCGCGCCGTGCCCTGCTGCGATACCCTGCGGCTCGGGCACCCGGGAATCGACACCCCGAGCGCCTGGGCAGGCCTCACCCCTCCCCGGGCTGCTGAATGAGAGCTGTCCCCGCGGGCAGCGCAGTCCTGAGCCACCCCAGCTCGCTGGGCAGGGCCGAGGGAGGCGGCGGCATGGCCGGGCATTGTTCGAGAGAGCAGCTGCCTCTCTTAGAAACCACCCACAGCCCGGGCTTGAGCCTGGGGAGGGCACAGGGGAGCAGTTAGGAGCTGAAGAGCTCCAGTCGGACCGAGTTTTATTCCTAAGGTGCGTTTGGCCGAATGGGACAGCGGTTTCTCACTCTAACAGACTTTGTTAGACAGGCACGTAGATTTTTATATATAAATACACACCTCACAGATCATTCAGCAAATAGCTGCAGTGTTGGCTGAGATGAGAGTCCTACCTGCCAGCTCTGGAGACTGTGACGCTGCCTTTTGGACTATAACTGAACTTGGGGTGCCCGCATTGGAGAGCTTGCAGACCTCAAGCTGGAACACAACTGCAGTTGATGCTGTAATGGACTTAAACAAGGAGTGTTTTCTACCTATCCATCACTGTTCTTACACAAACCAGAGCGATGGCTGTCACTTTATGAGCTGAAGAGGTTTCACTCTGACCTTTGCAGGCTTTTTGTGCAGATAGGATGTTGCTTGGGAGGGGACCAAACCCTTAGGAAGAAAATTCTGTGGAGTTTTTCCCTCTGAATGTGAATAGAAACTCTCAGTCCTGGTTGCTTTTTTGAGCTAATCTTCTGGTGTCCATTGAGTTCAGGAGCAGAGGGGAAGAAAACAGCCCAGAACAAAGGCCTGGTTTCTTCATCTGAGACCCCTTCGTGGAGCAGAGCACCTCTTGTCTGCTCTTTGTGATGACAGGGAAAACAGAAAACACCATATACATAAATTTGGCCCTCAGCCTCAAAATCTGCAGCTGATTTTAGGCCTCCTTTCTTCTTCAGTGTATTTATGCCTGTGTGAATCACCGCAGACTGAGTTCTTGACCAAAATAATCCAGATCCAAGTGCCGTGACACGGTGTGGGGTGCGTGGGTGCTGCACCCTGCGAGCCGGAGCAAAACCATCTCCCTGTGGAGCCCCTTTTCGCTGCGTCCTGGCAGTGCAAGGCTGGGCCTGACTGGGCAAACCCCGTCCTTGGGGTCTGCCCTTCATTCTCGCAGTGTCTCGGGCAGGCAGAACACAGTGACAGCCTCCTCCTGGGGGGTCATGAGGTGCCGAGGCTTGAGGAATTGATCGGTGTGTCAACCTTTCTGTGGAGGAGCCCTGAGAGGTTTGATGAAAAGTACGTGGAGGGGCTGTGCCGAGCAGCATGTTCTGCTGGAGCCCTGCTCCTGGAGCTTGCCGCCTCGGGAGCACAGAGGCTGGAGGAAATACGAGGCCCACGGTGTAAATAAACCAGAGCAGGAACTCGAATGCCAGAATGCGGGGTCCCACAGAACCTGTTTGTTTCTGTAGGTGCCCATTACAACCCCCGTGTCTGTGATTTGTGACGTTGTTTGTGCTCTGCAGAGTTCCCTTCGGTGTTCTAGGGGTAGAAGAGGCGGTCAGCGAGAGCGTGGTCTCTCTGCCGTGTGTTTCTTACGCCCCGCGGTTCCCTCATCCCTTTCTCTCCCCTTTCTCTGTTCTCCTGCCGTTTCCTTCTTTCCATCTGCATTTTCCTCCAGCAGCACCCATTTCCTGTGGGTTTCATCACCACCCCCACCCTGCTTCCATCTGTTGAAGAGATCAGCCACCAAGTTAACTCGCGATTGCACCAGCGCTGAAATCACACCAACACTCCCAGCGAGCGGCGTTACTAAGCACCACAGCGAGCGAACCAGGGAGGGCTGTGGGAGAGGGGGCACCTCACCCCTCTCGCAAGCAGCTTCTCAGCGATGCCAGGCGGGTAGAACAGCGGCTTCTCAGGTAGACTGAGGCCAGGGTCCTCCCTGAGTAGCCCAAGAGGCAGAACTGCTTTCCAGCGCCCGCGCTGACACCACGCAGCCTGCGAGTGCCCTGGGAGGCCAGGAATGCATCAGCTGTCCGCTGGCTGCGGGCTGCGACTCCAGCACCTGTGACGGAGCAGTGATGGGAGCTGACTGTGATTCCTGTCGCAGTGGTCCAGCGCAGCTCTGTCAGCTCAGACTTCTCAAGGTGGTGATTTCTCTCTCTGCCACACGATTGAGGGGATCGTCAGCGCGCGCCTGCGCTGGGCCCTTCCTTCCCTCCCCACGCAGGACTGGGGCGGCAGGGTTGGCAGGCGGTGTGTGGGGGTACTGGTGTGTCCTGTATGCTGGGTGTACTCCCCCCCGCTCAAGGGCGTGCGGGTGGATGGTGTGGACTGATGGATACGGAGTGCTCTGCTCTGGTGAAAACAGAACAGCCCAGAGCTGCCAGCTCGGCTCTGCCCTGTCATTTCTGTGCAGATTAGGAACAGCCTGGTGAGGAAGTCATCACAGAGTGAATTTATGAGGTAAAGCTGTGTGCCCAGGTGGCACCAAAGGCCAGTGGCATCCTGGCTGGGATCAGCACTGGTGTGGCCAGCAGGACTGGGGATGTCATTCTCCCCCTGCACTGGGCACTGGGGAGGCCTCCCCTCCAGTCCTGGGGGCAGTGCTGGGCCCCTCACTACAAGGAAGAGATGGAGGGGCTGGAGAGGGTGCAGAGGAGCAACGAGGCTGGGGAAGGGACTGGAGGGAAAGGGTGATGAGGAGAGGCTGAGGGAGCTGGGGGGGTTCAGCCTGGAGAAGAGGAGACTCAGGGGGACCTTCTCCCTCTCTCCAGCTCCCTGCAGGGAGGATGCAGTCAGCTGGGGGTCAGGCTCTTCTCCCAGGCACCCAGAGCCAGGATGAGAGGGCAGGGCCTGAAGCTGCCAGGGGAGGGTTAGGTTGGCTGTTAGGAAGCCCTTCCTCAGGGAAAGGGTGCTCAGAGCCTGGACTGGACTGCCCAGGGCAGTGGGGGAGTCCCTGTGTCTGGAGGTGTTGAAGGACAGCCTGGCTGTGGCCCTGAGTGCCCTGGGGTGGCCGCTGGGGTGATGCTAGGTCCAAGGCTGGACTGGATGAGCTCAGAGGGCTCTGCCAGCCTCAGTCACTCTGAGTCTGTGTGATTCTGCAAGAAGGAACATTCTCCACCTGGCAGAGTAAGGTCTAGACCTGAGGTTTAACTCACGGCTGCAGACAGGAGGAGGATCGCTGCTGCCTGATCTTGCATCACGGAGCTGATTTTCCCACTTCGTGGCTGCAGCAGAGAACCTGGCACCCTGAGAAGGACCTTTGTCCCCAGTCACAGCTTTATGGGGATAACTGGGGGGCCGTGCAGTGCCGGGTCACCCAGCTGCCCTGCGAAGGCCCTGGTCACCCCTCAGCAGGGGACGACTTGGAGCACCTTCAAGTACAGCAGACGGCAACGAGCCCCCCCTGTTCTGGTACCCTGAGAGCCTCTGCTGAGCCAACAACCCCGAGTGCTGACGACTGGGAGGAGCTGGAGCCACGGCTCCTCCACCTCAGCAGCCGTTTGGGTCGCAGTTGGTGGGCGCAGGGCTCTCGGCTGGGGATTAGGCAGCTCCCTTACTCCAGGCTGGGTGCTGCAAAGCTGATTCAGGTGACCTGGAGCCCAGTGCTTGACTGCACTGTGGCCGTTCCCCAGCACCACAGGGTCACCGGGCTGAGGGAGGACCTTAACGAGTTGGGAGAGTCCCAGGGAGTGCCTGTGCACAGAACCGGGAGGCCCTTAGGAGTTGGGAGCAGCGAGGTCTTGCTCTTCCCCAGTCCCTTAGCGGGAAGGAAGCCGTCGACCCCCTGTGCCCTCCAAGGTAACGGGATGCCCAGAGGTTTTCTGCAGCACGGGCCAGTGTTCCAGGGACTGGAAGCCACGGTGCAGCACTGAGGTGGCTTTTTAGGAGCTCAGGGAGCGACAGGACTAGGGGGACTGGAGCAGAGCTGGGGATGGGGAGACAGACTGGATGTGAGGAGGGAGTTCTTCACCGGGAGAGTGGGGAGAGCCTGGACTGGGCTGCCCAGGGAGGTGGCTGGGGTGTTGAAGGCTGAGCTGGATGAGGCTCTGGCCAGCCTGCTCTAGGGTGGGGGGTCCCAGCCCATGGCAGGGGGGTTGGAACTGGATGATCCTGTGGTCCCTTCCAACCCNCCGATCCCCAGTGCTCCGTGATGTCCTGGGTGCCCAAGAAACTGCAGAGCACCTTCCCACAGCTTCAGGTCAGGGGTCGAGTTGGTTTGCTTTCCTTCGACGAGCTGTAAGAGAAAGCAAACCTGCCCGAAGAAGGAAGCCTTGTCCCTCAATCCCCTCGATCCAGCCTGTCCCGGTCGCTCTGCGGAGCCTTCCTGCCCTGGAGCAGAGCGACACTCGCACACCAAAGCAGAGGGAGCAACTGACAGGTGGAGGCAAAGCAGCCCTCATCGCCGGGTTCCTGCCGCAGGCTCGGGTCGGGCGCGGTGCCACGTCCCTCTGTGATGAACAACAGATCTCTGGAGCGATGCTGCCCTGTTACCTTTTAGAGGGGGGAGAAGCAGAGTCGCCAGATGACTGGCAGAATTCCCCTGGGGAGTTCTGGCAGCTGGCCTGCGGCTCTGACCGCCAGCAGAAGGCCACCTACTCCCTTTTTCACCCAGCTAGGAGCTGAGGCTGCTCACGCTCCTGCTGTCCTGTGCCCTCGCTGCCCACGGAAGGGGTCGAGTCGCCGTCCCTGGAGGTGCTCAGGGTCAGGCTGGATGAGCTGCCGAGTGGCATGAGCTAGATGGCAGAGGTCAGGGTTACTGGGTTGGGTTTAGGTTGGACTGGAGGATCTGTAAGGTCTTTCCCAGCCTCCTCAGCACTGTGAGACTGTGGCTTCACCCACCCTCGCTGGCACTGTCCAAGGGCAGGTGGGATGGGGCTGTGGGCAGCCTGGTCTGGTCTGGTGAGAGAGATCCCTGCCGAGTTCCCTTGCAGCCCAAACCCTCCAGTGATTCTGTGGTCACTAAGCAAACGGATCGGAGCTGGGCTGTCGCTTCCCGACACCGACTCAGCTCTGAAGGAGCTGCAGCTGAGGCACAGAGCTGCTTCTGCCTCCTAACGGGGTCAGCTCCCGGGGGCCGGTGGTTTTTGCCTCGTTCCTCTCCCCAGCACGCTTTATTCCAGCCAAAGCCCGTGCGGCCAGACAACCTGTGAATGAGGAGCCCGTGCGGTGCCCCGGGCGCAGCGCGTACCAAGATAGCCCGCAGCCCCGTGCCAGCCTGCCATGACCTTTTATCTGCAGAAATAGTCGTGACCTTTGGGCTGCTCAAATTAGCGTGAGCTGCTCCGGCAGTATCGCAGCCCTGCTCTGCCAAGGCTGCATCTCTCTTGCCTCCGACCTCCCTGGGCATCTTCTGCACCATGGGAACAACTAACAGCAGGGATGAGCTCCCGAGGGTGCTGCTGGGCACCTTTCAGAGCCAGCCTGCTGCCAGGACAGCTGACTGCAGCTGTAGTTCAGTGTGGACTCCATGCCCCTTCCAACCCAGTGCTCTCCTTCTCTCTGAAACCCACCCCTGCCTGGGTAGGACCATCCCAAAGCCTCTCTGCATCAGCTCTGATCAGCACAGCGAACCTCCACCGCTGCGATTTATCATCCCCTCTCATCTTTCTCTGGGTTTGAAATAAGAGCTGAAAGAGTTGGAAAATCCAACCCATGGTGCCCAACGCACTCGTTCCTGCACGGAGAGCCTCTCATTTTGCTTCAGCGCTGCCGTGGACGCCTGGAGGGTGGATCTTTGTTTAGGAGGTAATCTGCTTTTTACTCAGAGGGCTGCGTGCTGGAGAGGGTTTAATGCCCGGTACCTTCTCAGTAGACTGGAGCTCGCGTGCTCTCCCTGTAAATAAACACTCAGTCCTGCTGCAAAACGCAGCGGCTGTGTTCCTGCAGCCCCACGGGCTCTGGGGAACGGGGGGTCTGCACACCTCTGCGAGCACGGCCTCTCCCATCCTCTAGAGGAGACCCTTTGGTTGGTTAATTGAGAGCACTGACCAGGCTGGGAAGAGAAGACTAAGGGTGTAAAGCAGGTGAAAACATTGTCAGGGGTCTTCAAGACAACCCCTGCACGGGCACCTTTCGGAGGGGGCTCCTAGCCCTGGGATTTGCCTCAAAGCTCGCTCTGTCCTGGCAGCAGACTCCAAGTGACTGCAGTGCTTTCAACCTCGAGCTGAGGGGGCCATCCTGCAAGAGCAGGAGCTGCACAGACGCCCAGCCCTGAGGTCCCTGCTGCCTCAGGTCCCTCAGCTCCACCACAGTGTAGCCCCCCAGCTGAACCTCACCCTGCGGGAGGAGCGGCTGCCAAGGAGGAGCAGCGGTGCCTCCCCAGAGGAGGCAGTGATGGGGAGAGGAGCCGCTGCAGCGGGAGCACTGGCACCTCAGTTCACAACTGGAATCCTCGCTGCCTGCTTTCACCAGTGACAACTCGGGACAGGAACAGGAAACTCCCCAGGATGATGAGGTCAACTGGATGAGGTCAACCTCATGATGATGAGGTCAACTGGACTGCACTGGTCCAGTGCCCCCCGGCCGAGCACCAGGCTGCTGGGGTGAAGATTTATGACTGCTTGCAAAAGCCCCCGTGCCCCAGCCAGGGCTGGAAGCTGGCTCTCGTGCCTCACCTCCTGCAGCACTGCCAGCTCGTGGAAGTGACTTTGTTCCCTTCCCTTTGTTCCTCCTTTCAGCTCTCCAGCCCCCATTTATCTGTGGCCGCACTGGGAGCGAGGTTAGCTGACCCACTCGGGAGGGGATGAGAAGGTGCCACGCGGGGTTGCGGAGTGGGGGTAGCCCGTGTCTGCCATCCCTGGTTAGTACTAAGCCTTTCGAGCTGCATAAATCACTCTCTGCCTTACAGACCTGCCCACCCGTGGTCGTTCCTTCCCCTCGGCGTTCACAGCCCTGGGGTGTCCCCTCTGACAGCTCCCTTTCCCTTGGTGAAGGAGGGAGCTCCTTGGAGGGAGCCCCAGTGGGTCTCAGCGGGGCAGAGGGAGGGAGCTGCTCGGCTCTGTGTTCTCCTCTGTCCCCACGGACAGGAGGACATCGAGTGGGAATGAAACAGCCNTGCTCCTGGATGCTCTTGGCCTCCTCAAACGAGAAGAAGGTGGTGGTGTGGGCAGGTACCTGTCACTGGAAGCCCTGCAGGCCGTGCGGTGCCTGGATGTCAGAAGGTGGCTGCAGGCACAGTCAGCTCCCCAAACTCAGCAGCCTCTTGGAGCTAAGCAGAGGTTTAGAAGAGATCCCATCCCTGTTCAGCTGTAGGGAGGGATCTCCTTCCAGCCAGGGGTCCTTTCCTAAAAATACATGTGGAGGACCTGTCTTTGGGAGCTGGATGACAGTGATTTCCCTCAAAGCCCACGCCAGCCCCGCTCCAGGCTGTGAGCTGGGCTGGTACTCGGCTAAAGCCCTTTCTCCGTGGGAATTCTCCTCCCTCCACCAGGAGCTGCCTGTGTGAAGCCCTGCATAAGGCATTGTAGTCCCGGGGATCTGGGGGTGGAGAGAGGAATGGGAGAAATCTCATCGCAGAGTATATTTAGCTTCCAACTCCTTCCAGGATGCTCCTTCACACCTCGCACTGAAGAGCTTCCAGCCCTGTGGAAAGGCAGCAGAAGCAGCAGAGCTCTGCGCTGTGGGGAAGGGGCTGGGATTCACAGCTCTGAAAACGGGGTAAAGGGACCCCCTGAGCTCTGTGACAACAGACGCTGCAAACCCAGCCCCTGGCAGAGGAGCAGAGCTCCTTCCCGACGCAGTTCTGCTCCGCTGACACCGAGAGCAGGGTCAAACCGATGGGCTGCCAGGGCAGAGACCCCATTCCCTGCGAGGCCTCTTGTCCGTGGGGCTGGGTCCTCACTGGTCTTCACTTAACCCGGCTGTAGGACCTGGTTAAGCTCCTCCAGGAGCTGGTGGAGCAACCAGCAGCGTTGGGAACTGGGAGCCACTGGGCGCCTTGACTGGGGCTGCCTCATGTGGAAGCAATTAGGAGGCAGAAGGCAGCTCCTCAGGCAGGAATGGGAAGAGAGATCAGGAAATGGGAGCAGCTCTGCTGGCTCTCTAAAAATGGATGTGGTCTTTACTGCCAGCAGTTACCACAAAGCTAAGCCTGGAAGGAGCACAGGAGAGCAGCCCCGTGCCTCTGGGCTGGAGATCTGGGCTGCTGATGGGCGTGAAACCCAGGCCCAGGGTAGAACTAGCAAGCTAGGAGCGGAGCAGAGCTGGAAGTCAAGCCTTGAGGAAGCAGCCATGGCCTGGGAAGGTGGGGTTATAGGCGATAGGAACGATGAATGAGAGGCAAACAGGGCACTAAAGAAATGCCTCCACATCCCTGCCCCGACGGCATCGGGGAGGCGTGAGCGCAGCTCTGCTCGGCTTCTGGGGACCAGTCCCAGTGCAGCTGGGACCAGAAACCAGGCTGAAGAGCCAAACCCGCTTGGTTGAGGAGTGGGTGGCTGGGAAATGGCTGGGCAGAGGGTCCCCCCTGCTCCTGCTCCTGTCAGAGAGTGAGTGAGGGGCTCTCACACCTCTGCCTACTCGGGTGCCTGAGTTCCTCGGGTCCTGAAGGAGTCAGCAGTCCCCAAGCTGGGCTGACTGTCCCTCACACCGTTAGGTGACCGTGAACTGCAGCCCAGCTCCTCCGTCTGACAGCCGTGCAGGAGCCTCGCTCCTATCGCTGCTGAATCATCTTGAGCTGGACCTCTGAGCAGGGCCCTGCAGACCTTGTGCTGCCCTCCACCCTGCTGCCCTCCTCCTGCTCCTCCAGGACCCTCACAGCACTCCTGAGCTGTGCTGCCAGGGGCTCCTCCTTTCCAGGGCATCCCCTGCAGGCAGTGAGCCCCAGCCTGTGGCTTCAGTGCCTCGGGGAAGCCCACGGAGCCAGTCCTGTGCCAGCTGTGGGGCTCGCAGGAGGCTGGGGATGGCATCTCCATCCATGTCCCTGTTCCGGCCACCGGAAGCAGCGGGAGCTGAACCAGTAATCCCGGGTGCCCCTGGCGCTCCAGGAGAACTACACGCTTGACATAGTTTCTGCAGAGGATGCTGTGACGAGGGGGGCTCTGGCACATTGGTATTCCAAGCTCTTAGGGGGTTATTTTTAACAGCAGTGTAGGTGTTCCCGAGCAGTGGGTGTGAGACTGACAGCTCTAGACCCGAGCTCTCCGTTTGCACAATCGCTGAGCATCCACTGCTCTTCCGCAGACTCCTGCCATGGGAACAGCTAGGGCCTTCCTCTCTCTGTGCCTTCCCGGCTGGAGCTGCCCCAGAGGCACCCGGCAGTGCCATCGGGCTGTGGGCACCCTGCTAGATCCCACGGCAGGGCCCCTGAGCCAGCCAGCCTGTAATCAAAGCTTCAGCACGGTGCTTGGACCGTGCCGCCCGCTGCCGGAGCAGTAGCTCCTCGGGGACATCAGAGTCCCCACACTCGGGTCTGATCTGTCCTTCGTTGACTCTCTGTTGTTCAAAGCAAACAGCTCGGGCTCAGAGCTCTTGTGTCTGGCTTTGGAAACATCCACGGGCTGCTTCCCACTTCCCCAGGGCTGAGGAGGCACCCCCTGAGCGACACTGCCTTCCTCCACCCGGCATCTCCTGGGGACTCTGCGGATGAGAGGGATCAGCCTCTCCTTCCGAGCCCTCCTCCCACTCAGAAACCCCTCCTGAACAACCCCCCTCCACAACAGAACCCCTCTCAACCCTCAAAAAGCCTCTCTCTATCCCTCAGGACGCTCCCTCCGCAGGAGCAGAGGCCAGGAGCAGCACCAGTAACGACTCCCCCCGGCTGGAGAGACCCCGGCCGTGGGGCTGAACCCACGGGTTCCTCCGGGACTGGAGCTGTGCAGCGTCCTTCCAGCTACCTTTCTGCCTCTCCCATCCATCGCCCGTGTCCGTGTGCCTGGGCTCTCTCTTGCAGGGACTAGGAGGAGTGATCCTTCACCCCGCGCTGGATTTCTTTGCTTCCTCTGAATAACTCAGGCTCGAGCGATCCTTTCTCCCTCCCTGGCTCCAGCCTGGTGAGGAGAAGAGCAAAGTTCTTCTCGTTTCTATCATCTCTTTGCTTCCCCCAGATAACTGGGGTGGCATCGGGTCCCTCTGCCTGCCAGGTGACAGCGGGCTGGGGCCAGGGGCCAGCAGCTGGAAGCGACTGGGTGCCCAAAGCCCCTCTGCTTCCATCACAACCCCTGGCAGCGCACGCGAGGTCTCCCTCCTGTCAAGGTGCTGCTGCCCGGGCTGGGGCTCACTGGTGACGTGGGGTGATGGAGGTTTGCCCTCGCAGAGACCCCCCGTGGGGTCATCTAGGGCTCCTCACGTTCTCTCCCGGGTTCCTGGGGGGTTTATGCCGAGGCCCAGCCCTGCCTCATTGTGCCCAGCTCCATCTCCTTCTGAGTTGGCCGAGGGTCTGGGTTGAAGTGACGGGCTGATGTGACAGGGGGGCCGTTGCCAGCGGGCCCAGGGCTGGTAGGGCCACGGGCTCGTACAGCCCAGCTCGTGTCCGGTGTCACTGGACGTGACCGGCCACGTCCGAAGGAGCTGGGGCTGGCAAAGTGGCCTTCTCCCTGTCGGGGGGAGGTCAGGGCTCGTGGGAGCTGAGAGCCCGACAGCCCCATCTCCCAGTCACCCAGCAGCACCAGCTGGTGTGAGCAGTGGCAGTGCAGATCCCCCTGTGTGTGTGATCACCAAGAGGTCGCCTCCTCTTTGCAACCTCTAGTACTGCCCCTGGATCCTGTTACTGGTGCCAACTTGGCTTCTTCCAGCAGCTTAGGGGGCATCAGTGCTGCCTGCTCCCTCCGCAGCCATCCTGACCTGGCTGAGACCCCCCTGCTCTACAGCCCAGCAGCTCTACAGCAGCCCAGGCAGCTCTACCAGAGGAGGTCTCACGTAGGAGAGAAAACAGGCTTGGGCTGCATCACCACCCAGCCCCTGCTGATCCTCTCCTCAGCCAAAACATCTCCAGGCGGATGAGGCCTGGTGTCCGTGACAGCTCATTTAGAAGAGGGGGAAAACAAAGGGAAGTTGCTGTTGTTGCTGTGGGCTGCAGATATTAAAGCCCATCCATCAGCCAGGGCTTGGCATCGCGAGTGGCAATCGATGGGCTGCCAGGCGCTGTTTATGCAGCTGCAGCGGAGCCGCGCGCTGGGTGTCCCCTTCCGAGGGGAGATGGCATCTGCTCCACCGGGCTGGAACCGCAGGGCCGCTGCGGGATGGACCTGGGGCCCTTCCACCTCCGAGACAGCTTGTGTGCAGAGGAGAGACTGCAATCCACGCCATCCCAGATCCCAGCCCTCGTTTGCAGGGGGGTACTCTGTGCAGACCCACGATGCCAGGTTGGAGGGGTGATGTTTGGCTCCTCCTGCTCTTCTGTACCGAGAAATTCTCTGGCCCTCTTGAAGTCCTTCAGTGTCTGCAGTATCTGGGTGAGGGTAACTGGTGGGGGGTGCTGGGGATGCCCTGGGACCGCATACAGCACCAGCGAGCTGCGACTTGCAGCTCAGGGTGCCTGCAGAAGACATCCCAGGTCCTAGGGTTGTTCACTGGATCACAGAACCACTGTGGCTGGCAGAGCCCGCTGAGTTCCTCCAGCCCAGCCCAGCCCCTGGCATCACCCCAGCGGCCACCCCAGGGCACTCGGGGCCACAGCCAGGCTGTCCTTCAACACCTCCAGACACGGGGACTCCCCCCTGCCCTGGGCAGTCCAGTCCAGGCTCTGAGCACCCTTTCCCTGAGGAAGGGCTTCCTGACAGCCAACCTGACCCTCCCCTGGCAGCTTCAGGCCCTGCCCTCTCATCCTGGCACTGGGTGCCTGGGAGAATTGCCATAGGCCTTATAGCATCTCCATTCCCAGAGCACCTGATGGAATCTCCTCCTCCACTCCCAAAGCACCCATGGACTCTCCACCTTCACACCCACAGGGCCTGTGGGATCTCCAGCTTCCTTCCTGCAGAGCCTGCTGCAGCCACCCCTCACAGATTGAGAGACAGCAATGAGGTCCCCCCTCAGCCTCCTCTTCTCCCAGCTCCAGAGCCCCAGCTCCCTCAGCCTTTCATAGAATCCTAGAATCCTTAGGGATGGGAAGGGACCTGGAAAGATCACCCAGTGCAGTCCCCCTGCCACAGCAGGAGCCCCCAGACCCAGTGGCACAGGAACACAGCCAGGCGGGGCTGGAACGTCTGCAGAGAAGGAGACTCCACAGCCCCCCTGGGCAGCCCCTTCCAGGGCTCCAGGACCCTCCCTGGGCAGAACTGCTCTGAGTCCTTTTCAGGGCAGTGACTCCTCACACCCCTTCCCCTCACACCTGATGCCGATCAGCATCCCCAGGTTGCACTCAGCCCAGCGCTCTTTGACCCTGAGAGCAAGCAGAGTCACCCCTGATCCGACGGCAGCCAAATGCAGCCACCCCACCCCAGAGATTCCGAGTACCTCAGCAGAGCAAAGGTCTGCTGCTCCCCAGCACGAAAGCTCCGAGTCAGGGTTTCCTTCGGGGCTGATAACCTGGGGGGCGAGTGGCAGCGCTGGGCTCTGGGGCTCGGGAAGGGCTCTGCCCCCCAGGTCAACAGGGTTATCACAGCCCGAGCTGCACTGCTTGCTCAGCTGGGTGTGGGAGGGCACCCAAGGAGGCTCCCCCAGCCCAGGAGGCAGCACCCAGGGTACAAAGCCCAGCCTGGCTCTGCCGGGGCAGTCGCGCAGCGCTGGCTGTGGGGAGCAGGAGGGTGCTGGGGGTCGGGCTCGGGCGGAGGAGCAGGTTCCTGCAGCATCAGCCGGAGTATGAAATTACAGCGCTGGCATTGCAGCACCTCAGCTGCTGTGCAGGAGCGGGGCTGAGGCTGCTCCCCTGCCGGGGGTGGGGGGGATGCGAGCGGTGCCAGCCCTGGGAAGGAGCCGGGGAGAGGATGGACGGGGCAGGAGGAGAGCAGGGAGCTGGGGTGCTGCAGCTGTAGGAGGGCAGACCCTCCGCAGAGCAGCCCCTGGTGTGAGCTGGGGGGCTCCTGACCTTGCGGGGCTGCTCCTCTGCCCAAGGTCCTGCTCCCAGCCTCTCCGGGAAGTGGTTAGGTGGCACGGCAGCGTTTATGGCTTGATGGCACCTGACACTCGTGAAACAACCCCATCCAGGCAATAAACCCCGGGGGGGCACAAGGGGAGGGCCTTTCTCTTGCTCCCCTGCCTGCAGAGAGGGGATTGACCCCCTGGGAGAAGCCTTGGCCGCAGCTGCCACTGACCCTGGCGCCCTGGGCACCGCTCGGTGATGGAGAGGGAGCCCCCCACCTTGGAGCTCTGCCCCCGGCAAGGAGGATGGGTGGGTGGGCTGGCTCGCCCTCTGCTCCTACACGCGTGGGGCGGCAGAGCTCCGCTGGGGGTAACTCATTAACCCGGGTAACCTCCCGCTGGCACCTCACCCTGCTGGCTACCAGCGCTACCGGCCTCTCAGGAGGACTTTGAGACCCCTGCAGAGCTCCTCCACGTGTCGGTCGGGACCAGCCGGCACCAGGGAGCTGGAGCCAGGCTGCTCCCGCTGCCTCCGGATCACCCAGCGGCTGCAGGCTCCGCGTTGCCATGCCGGCAGCTCCCCTGGTGCTCCCTCCCTCCGTCTGCTGGGGAGCTCCACATGGGAGCAGGTCGCCTGCCGCCGGCGATGTCTAGAGCAGCCTGTGCATCTCCGTGTTGCCATGGAGATGCCATGGGCTGCATCGCAGGGTTTTTACTGGTTGGATGGCACAGAAACGAGGGGTGGATGAAAATATAGCATCCAGAGCTTTCCAGAGCCTAAGTGGAACAGAGATCTGTGTCAGAGCAGACGGGGTCACCTTAGTGGAGGCACCCTGCACGGCGCCTCCGTTGCTCAATCCCCCTTGCGACCGCTGCCGGTTCCTGGCTGCAGCCCCAGCTCCAGTTCAGATGTGAAACTGGTCACAGAGAATCGAGGGGGAGGGAGAGGAGGAGGCCACCCTGCTGCTGATGCCCAACTGAGCGGGGCAGCTGGCACTGCTGGGGGCAGAGCTGCCCTCCAGGGGCACCTGCAGGGCTGATGGAGTGGGCCAGCAGGACCCTCCTCAAGCTCAAGGAGGACAAGTGCAGGGCCCTGCACCTGGGGATGCTCAGCCCTCGAATGCAGCTCAGACTGGGAGCCACCTGGCTGCAGAGGAGCCCTGTGGAGAGGGACCTGGGGGTCTGGGGGGACAGCAAGCTCGACAGGGGCGAACAGAGTGCTGCTGGGGCACAGAGGGCCAGCAGGGTGCTGGGCTGCAGTAACAAGGGCATCACCAGCACAGAGAAGGATGCTCTCTGGCCTCTGCTCAGACCACCCCTTGAGTGCTGCCTTCAGGTCTGGTCCCCACTGGACAAAAGAGATGCAGACAGACTGCAGAGGGTCCAGAGAAGGGCGACCAGGATGCTCAGGGGGCTGGAAGACCTCCCGTGTGAGGCTGAGGGAACCTGTGAACCTTTTGAAAGCAGCAGTGAGCAGAGGCTGGATGACAGAGCCCTGCAGAACACAGTGGCACTGAAAGGACTGGGGGGCAAGCACCCACCCTAAGCAGTGAACCCGGGGCAGCTGCAGCCTCCACCATCACCCCCACACCCACCAGAGTCTGCTCGTGTCCCCCGTGTTTTAGAACCAAGGCACCAAGGGCTGTCTCGTCACACGGTGACTGGTTAGAGCACCCTCTAAGAGCACAACGAGCCCAGCTCCCGTAGCCACCAAGGACAAGCCCTGTGGCCAGCAGACAGCAGGGTAAATGCCCTCCCTCCTGGAGTCTTTCAGGTCAGAGAAGACCCTGCAGATCATCAGGTCCAAGCCCTGACCCTGCTGCCCCACACAAGCGCCCGCCCAGCACCAGAGGCACCTTGGAACGAGCAGGGCATCTCC
>VZRI01010014.1:45002-58503 GCA_013397515.1 Upupa epops
GCGCTCGTGGCTTGGTGGGTGCTGCGGTGCCAGGAGGGGAAGGCAGCTCAAAGGTGGCCGGAGCCCCAGAACCTCCTGTGATACCCTGACTGCCTCACTGTGGTCCCCTAGAGGGGGGCCTTGTTGCCCACAGGGAGGGTTCAAAGCCACCCCGAGCCCAAGTAGCAGGTGCTCGTAGGGTTGAGCTAGCCAGAGCGCCCACGGCGAGCCCTCGCTCCCACGGAGGAGAGCGTCCTCCTGTGCCCCAGCCAGAGGGACAGAGGGGTCGGGGCCTTCCTTGAGTAATGAGAGGTCACTCAGTGGCCACTGCTGCTCCTGCTCCTCCAACAGCCCCTGGGGGGCTCAGCTCCGCCAGGAGGACCACCTGGGCGAAGGCTGAGGTGGCCACGTGTATAACAAGATCAAAGGCNGGGCACAGCCCGTGCTCTCCCCACGCCAGAGGCCCAGCTCTCGCCTGCTGGCTCCCCGTGAGCTGTGAGCCCAGCCGGGCGCTGGCCTCCTCCTGCAGCCACGCAGATGGGGGCGGCTCTGGAGGACCTGGTGCAGAGGCCAGGGAGAGGCTCCCCCACGTCTGCTGACACGAGGTGTCTGCTGACCACCTGGGCGACGGCTGAGGTGGCCACATGTGAGCACCTAGGGGCTGTGGGTACCCGACCAGCAGAGTAACTGGGGTTCAAGGCAGAGCTGGTGAAGGAAAGGAGGGAGATATCGGGCTGAGAGGCGGCTGCAGGTGTGAGGAGCGTGAGGGAAGAGCCCACCGGGGGCCATCCCTGGAGAAGGCAGAGTGAGCAGGAAGGAGGGCTGGGAGGGGGGGAACGAGACCAAAGGCAAACAGAGGGCCTGGAGGGGAGGGGGGGAGATGGCATCGCGGGCTGAGATTGCAGCCAGTGAGGAGTGGGGCGAGTGGGCTGTGGGCACAGCCTGGGGGGTGGAGGGTCTCAGGCAGTAGAGGGGTGCTGGTGGGCTCTGCCATCCCAGCCCTGGCTCTCTGCGGAGCCATGAGCTGCTCCAGGGCTCCTCAGACCTCCTCAGGGCTGGGCCTTGGCGTGAGGGGAGGCTGTCCCTGCCTGTGCTCCCCAGTCTTGGTGCGAGAGCAGCGCAGGACAGATCAGCAGGCAGCAGGGATGCTCTGAGCCCAGGAAGCAGCAGTGAGGGCCACGCGGGCATCGTCCTGGCGCTTGCGGGGCGAGACACGGCGACGGCCTGGCTTGCTCGGGCTGCATGGAGCAGAGGGGCTTCGGGAGGCTCCGTTAGCCAGAGCAGCCCCTGGGCTGGGTGACCAGCAGCAAGAGGCCCCAGTAAGGAGTCATTTTGTCCCAGTTACCAGTCGAGCTCATTGCTGGCACCAGGCGCCCGGGTGCCGCAGCTCACGGCGGTGCCAGCACCCAGCACCCAGCTCTGGGCGAAGGCCCTCAAGGCAGGAGCTCACTCTGCTCTGGCAAGGGACGGCCTCACGATTAGGCCATCTGCTGCCTCCCCCACCAGCAGAGCTCAGCCTCCTGTTTGCTGGTAGGAGCGGGGCTGGCAGTGGGAGCTGGGGCCGGCTTTGACCGAGGCTGCCTGCTCGTTAAGCAGCTCTTCCTGCCCGGCCTCAGCATCTCTAGCCCTCCCTGCTGTGCCACAGCTCCTCTCCTGCAGCTCCCACCAGAGACTCCCCTCTTTACCTGGGAACAGAGAAGATGCTGTGCCCCCCTGCCCTGGTTTTGGCCCCCTGGGGATGTCACAGCAGCTCGGTGGGTGAGGAGGGCTGTGCATGGAGCTGCAGCTCCTCACGGCTCTGATGCCAGTCGCCAGGCTGTGCCAAGCAGTCACCAATGAAGCGAGGTGCCTCTGTGCCTGGGCTGCTGTTTCTGTGCAGCTCGATCCTCTCACAGCAGACCAGAGCAGCCTGAGAGGCTCACGACTGCATCTCCACAAGCACAGAGCTATCGCCACCCCCCCTGGGATGCAGCAGTTGGTGCTGCTGGTACAGAGCTCAGCCCACGTCCCGTCAAACCCAGCCTCTCTCGCACACGGGCAGCCCAAACCCACAGCACCTGGGCACAGGCACCAGCTCCTCGCCCCTGGTTGTCCCCAGGCACCGTGGCGTGGCCAGCACAGGCACAGGGGGCTGCGTGGAGATGCTCTCCCTCTTCCACACCCAGCCTGTGCCCTCCCTCCTCTGCAGAACCCAGCTCAGAACCCAGCTCTCTCCTGGGTGTCTCTGAGGATGGACATTCTGCCTCTCAGCTTCACACCCCAGTGATGTCCCAGCTGCTGCAGCCCCGCAGCCGGGTGCAGCAGGAGTCAGGGAGCACCGTGCCAGGCGGGGAGCAGAGCAGCACTCTGCCCTCACACAGACCCAGAGCTGCTCTGAGCTCACAGCCACCCCTCTCCACTCCCTGGGGCCCCTCAGGCACAGCAGCCGGGACAGGGACTCATGATCCCTTCCCTCTGACAGCTCTGCAGAAGGAAGCCTCCCCTCACCCTACCCAGCTGAGTTGTTCTCCTGCCCTGCTAATCTGGGCTCCACTGCTGAGTCCAGCTCTGGGGTCCCTGCAGCCCCCACGTGAGGGAAGGGGCTCCTTCCCTGGGTTCCTTCTCCCCGGCTGAGCTCTCCCAGCTCAGGGCAGGCATTCGAGGCAGGAGGAGGTCTGGGGCGAGGGAGATGATGTCTGTCGTGGGGACCAGGATGCCTTCGTGCTGCCAGGCAACCGGCGCTGCAGAGCCTGTGCCAGGGGCTGCAGACAGCTCTGCAGAGGCAGCTCTAGAGAAGGAGCAGGCAGACCTGGGGCTGCTAGCTGCTGGGGGGGTGGTGGTGGGGAAGACTCCTGCCAGCCCAGGGGGACCAGAGGTGGCCCGGCTGCTGCCCCAGGGACCCCACTGTGCTGTGGCCTCGCTGCGCTGCCTTCTCCTCCCATTTTCCCTCTGTATTTGCACCCCAAAGCAGCCCCCTCCTCCTCATCCTCTCTGCTGCACCTCCATCCCCCCACCCCTGGGGCAGGGGCTGAGGGGGGGACCCCAGACTGGTGCAAACCAGCACGGGATGGAGGTGCTGACGGGCTCTGGAGGTCGGCTGTGAGGTTCTTTCCCCAGGTCCTGCTCCGAGGTTACAGCAGGGCTCCTCCTGCCAGGAGCTCACACACAGAGCTCTGCGCCCACAGGTCCCCTTGGAGGGGGGCAGGCAGGGTGCTGCAGGGAGTGGGAGGCTCACTGCTCCCTGGCTTGGGTGAGTGACCTCGGATCCCTCCGGTCTTCCTCTCTGCAGGAATATCCCCCTGCACAGCTAACAGGGAGACCCTCGCCGGGAGAGCTCCAGGGGGGGCCCAGGAGCAACAGCTGGAGCTCCCTGGGCTCCTGTCTGCTGTGGAGCAGCAACGCAGGTGCTCCTCATGCTTTCCTCTAGCTCAGGGGGGGTGGACCCGGACTGCAGAGGAGCAGCTCTGGTTGTTGTGTCCTTTGCAGACAGCGCTTGGCCCCAAGAGCAGGGGGAGAGCCCTCTCTGCAAGCTGGGTGGGGGACACCCCCTGCCACCCCAGAAACGCCAGGGAGAGGTGAGCAGAGGTGAACAGAAAGGCAGGGCCAGGTGCTCTATCTCTGCTCCCACAGACAGACCTCCCAGAGCAGGTGCTGTGCCCAGCAGAGCTGGGACCATGGGGACCCTTGGGGCGCGGGGAGCGAGGGGCAGTTCAGAGCCAGGGCGGCTCCCACTCCCCAGGGTCCCTCCTAACACCCCCAGGCTTCATCCCTTCTGCTCTGTGACCGGGGAGGGGGTGGATGCAGCTACAGGTGGAGTAGGAGACTGAGAGCTGCCTCCTCCGAGTGGGGGGCCGGGTGAGCAGGTCCCCAGCAGCCTGGCCCAGCAGCCTCGACGCTCGAACAGAGCTCCCAGTAGCCCAGGGGGAAGGAGCAGCGTGGAGAGCATCCAGCACCCTGCGTAAGGCTATAAATCAAGGAGAGGCTGCTAAAATTACCCGTGAGCTCATCTGGTGGATGAGCTAATAAGGGACCCGCTCGCCCTTGATCGCCGGGGCTGCCGGGCGCGGGGCTAATTGTCGGCGGAGGGGAGCGGGCGGCTCTGCGAGGTTGAGTGAGAAGAGCAGAGCATCCTTAGCAGCGTGATGTCTTCGCTGAATCAGTGGTGCAATGCAGCAAGCAGGGTGGAAAGGAGTCTCCTCCGGATCAAGGTGCTGGGCAGGGCTGCAGCGTGGACTCGGCGGCCAGGAGACTCCCCCAGTGCAAAGAGCTGCAGCCCCGTGGGGCACGGGGTTGGGTTTGCTGCTCGATCGAGCGTGGTCTCTTCATTTCAGCTCCGGTTCAGGGTCTCTCTCGCAGGCAGAGCTCAGAATCCCCGGGGGAGAGAAGCTCCCAGACGGAGACCTCTGAGCTCTGCCTGTGCTGACGGCGCTGGGCAGAAGGAGGGGACCCATCCATCCTCTCGGCTGGGCTGCTCTCTGTTCCCATCAGACGTCTCTGCTCCTGCAGCCCCAACCATCCCTGGCGCAGGCAGGGCTGGGGAGCAGCTCCAGCCCCCCAACCCAGCTGGGTTTGCTGACCACGAGAGCTCGGTTCCCATCCCGAAGGGGGATGGATGAGGGTGCCCGCTGCGGGGTCGGGGTGCCCCCCCTGTGCCAACCCCTGTGTGGCTGGTGCCGTTCAGAGCCTCAGAGAGAAGCTCTGATCCCGCTCACAAGTCGGGGCTGGGGGGAGGTGGGCTGGGGAGGGGGAGGCGTTGGAGAAGCGATGATTTGGATCTCCGCTTCAGGGTTGGGCAGAGCGAGGTGGGAACAGGGACGAGCTCGCAGAGGGCCACACGCACCGCCCATGCCAGGGCCAGGGCTCAAGCTCCCACTTCCCCAGCTCCCACCCTCAGACACTAAACCCCCCCTCGATGCTCTCTCTTGGCCCCATCACGGGTTCCATCGGTCACTGCTCCGGCCGCTCTGTTCCAGGGGCCCTCACCCCCTCCAGATTAAACCCGGTGACTGGTAGTGCCCTGAGAGACGCCCAGAGCTCCTCTGATGCAGCCTGTGGCAGCAGCCGGGCTGCACCCATCCCTCTGCATTCAATCCCCTGCCTGCCAGCAGCAGGGCAGAGCGAAAAGAGCCGCTGTGAGCCCACAGCATCGCCGGGAGATCCCGAGGGAGGTGGTGCTGGCGACGCTCGAACCCACGGGACGAGCAAAAGCTGAAGCCCAGCCTGGCCTAAGCCTCCTCCTCTGAACCCAGAGGGCTTTCCCTCGGGCCCAGACCCACGCTGCTCATCCCCCCTGGGCAGCAGCAGCCCCGGCCGTGTAGCTGCGTGTTCTGCCACCGTGGCCATATGGTCCCCCCCTGCAGCACGGAGCTGCACACCCAGGAGAAGTAGTGCTGCTGGAGCCGCCTTCACGCGTCACTCCTCGCCCAAAATATCCCCCGAGGAGAGGCAGCCCGGGAGCTGCTGCTGGCACCAGGGGCGAATCCTCCTGCTCTGCCAGCCCACCCCCCTCAGCGATGCTCAGAGACCTCACCCAGGGTGCTGGGTCCCTGCAAACAAACCAGGTGTGGACAGGATGGAGAGGGTCCAGTGCCCTAGGTGAGGGGTCTCAGCAGTGCTGAGCAGGGTGGGCTGGCACAGCCCATGGCGATGCTGATGGCACTAGGGGTGAATCCTCCTGCTGTGCCAGCCCACCCTGCTCAGACCTCACCGAGGGCACTGGNTGCTGCTCAGACCCCTCACCTAGGGCACTGGGCCCAGTCCTGGTCCCTGCAAACAAACCAGGGTGTGAACAGGCTGGAGAGGGTCCAGTAGCCCAGGTGGGGTCTGAGCAGGGTGGGCTGGCACAGTTTGTAGGGCTGCTCCCCTCCTGCTGGAGGAGCAGCCAGCCCTGCTGCTCAGAGCCCTCATCGTGCTCCCCAGCAGGACCCCCCCCGGACAGCGAGGTGCCTGCTCCGACGCTGCCCCTCAGCCCCTGCAGCAAGGCCAGCGGGGCGTCTGGCGCTGGCACAGCCCAGCAGAGCAGCGAGCACCACCTTCTGCACCACGGAGCATCCCTGCTCCCGCTGTGGCCTGACCTGAGCAGAGCCCGCGCGTGGGGCTTGGGCACGGGTGGGCACAGCGGTTGGCAGCGCCTACGGCATCGCCCTGCCTGTGCAGCCCCTGAGCGCCCATGCGGCTGCCAGTGGCCCCCTCCCTTCTCTCCTGCTGCCACTGAGGAAGGAGAGAGGAACCAGGGGGTTGTTCTTGGCCTCTCAGCATCGACTTCAGTGGCTTCGGAGACCTCTCAGAGTGCTGCCCCTCGCATCTCCACAGAGCCAGGGCCGGTGCTGCCAGGGAGAAGGGCACGGGGCAAGGTTGAGGCGCTGCACGGTGCCGGTGCCCTCGGCAGAGCCACAGGTCAGTGCGGAGGAGACCCCTGACGTGGTGCACCAGGAGAACGGGCTGCAGCTCTGCAGACGCCCCCCCCTCCCCATGGACTCCAGCCCCGCGATGCTCACAGGGCCCGAGGAGCAGAGGCAGCTCTGCCTTCCTCCTGCTTTCATCCGCAGAGCCGATGCAGCTGCAGCGGTGCCTCCCGCTGCTGCTAGGTGACGGCGGCAGCACCGTGGGGGTCTCCCCTGGGCAGGAGCTGGGGAGGGGGGGTTATCCATCACTCAGAGGCCGTTTGAAGGTCCCAGGGCTTTCCCGCAGACAGCAGGCTGTGCATCTTGGAGCCAAGCAAGCAGCAGGCTGCTTTTGTCCCTGGGAAAGGACGAGGCTGCTGCAGGCTTTGCAGCAGCAGCAGCAGCAGCAGCAGCTCCACAGGTGGGGTCACGGCAGAGCTTCTGCAGCCGCCACGAGCTGCTCGGGCCGGGAACGGGGCTCCATGCTCACTTCTACCCCTGGGTTCTGAGCTCTGGGCAGAGCTTTCCTCTCCCCACACTGCAGGGACCGAGGGCTGGGTGTCCCGCAGGCGATGGAAACCCCACTCCTTGCTTTCTCCCTGTCCCTATTGTTGTCCCTTTGGCTTCGCGCAGCGGTGCCCAAGGGGAGATGGAAGAGCTCACAGCCAGGAGAATCCACCAGGACACAGCCCCGCAGCAGGGCAGCTCTGCCTCTGGAGCTCCTCTGGGTGCTCAACGGACCCGTTGTCCTCCTCCGAGCCCAGCGTAGGCGTCAGACACAGCTCCACTCACACAGGGGCCCCATCGCACAGCTCCCCAGCCCTTTCGACGCCTCCTTCCCCCCAAGATCTCTGAGGTGGCTCCGCAGGTGGAATTCTGTTGCTCCCTCCCTGTGAGGGAGCCTGCAGGGACCGTCTGGACACCGACACCGAGCAGCCCCCGCGCTCATGGGGGGAGCCCTGCTGTCCCTTGGCTGTGCTGGGGAGCCTATTCCTCCCCACCTTTCGGGGGAACCATCGTGGTGCTGAGCCACCCCAGCAGACTCTGAGCCACCCCAGCAGACCCTGAGCCACCAGATCAGACACTGAGCCCCCCCAGCAGACCCTGAGCCACCCCAGCAGACTCTGAGCCACCCGAGAAGATGTTAAGCCATCCAAGAAGACGTTGAGCCACCAGAGCTGATGCTGAGTCACCAGAGAAGACACTGAGCCACCNAGATCAGACACTGAGCCACCCCAGCAGACCCTGAGCCACCTGAGCAGACTCTGAGCCACCTGAGTAGACACTGAGCCACCCGAGCAGACTCTGAGCCACCTGAGTAGACACTGAGCCACCCGAGCAGACTCTGAGCCACCTGAGTAGACACTGAGCCACCCGAGCAGACTCTGAGCCACCTGAGTAGACACTGAGCCACCCGAGCAGACTCTGAGCCACCTGAGTAGACACTGAGCCACCCGAGCAGACTCTGAGCCACCTGAGTAGACACTGAGCCACCCGAGCAGACTCTGAGCCACCTGAGTAGACACTGAGCCACCCGAGCAGACTCTGAGCCACCTGAGTAGACACTGAGCCACCCGAGCAGACTCTGAGCCACCTGAGTAGACACTGAGCCACCCGAGCAGACTCTGAGCCACCTGAGTAGACACTGAGCCACCCGAGCAGACTCTGAGCCACCAGAGCTGATGCTGAGTGACCTGAGCAGGTACTGAGCCACCAGAGCAGACACTGAGCTACCAGAGCAGATGCTGAGCCACCCGAGCAGACTCTGAGCCACCTGAGCAGACACTGAGCCACCCCAGCAGACTCTGAGCCACCCGAGAAGATGTTAAGCCATCCAAGAAGACGTTGAGCCACCAGAGCTGATGCTGAGTCACCAGAGAAGACACTGAGCCACCCGAGCAGACTCTGAGCCACCNAGCAGACTCTGAGCCACCAGAGCTGATGCTGAGTGACCTGAGCGGGTACTGAGCCACAAGTGCAGACTCTGAGCCACCCGAGCAGATGTTGAGCCATCCGAGCAGGTACTGAGCCACCTGAGCAGGTACTGAGCCACCAGAGCAGACACTGAGCCACCAGAGCAGATGCTGAGCCACCCGAGCAGACTCTGAGCCACCCGAGCAGACTCTGAGCCACCTGAGCAGACACTGAGCCACCCGAGCAGCCTCTGAGCCACCCGAGCAGACCGTGCTCATGGGACAGCTGTTAACCAGGGCTGCTTTAAGCTTCTTAGAGGCAGAAGGCAGTTGCAAGGCCCCTGCTCTGTCCTGGCGCTCAGCAGGGCTTGTTGGCTTAAGATGGCACGGAGCTGGGGTTAACAGCATCACCCGGTGCCACCGAGCCCCTTTCCCTGGAGCCATCCAGTCAGGTTTGGGTGCCCAGGACCACCTCCCCTCAAGCTCCTCATCCTCCTCCTGAGCAGGCTGGACAGGCTTCCAGTAAAGGCCCTGGGCACTGGAGCAGCCTGTGCTCTGCTGCCAGTCAGCAGCACCGGGGACAGATGGAGGGGAACAAATGCTGAAGGAGCTGCCAGTCCCGGTGCCCTCAGACACCCGAAGGCTGCACTAGCACTGGCTGCCTGCTCCTGCCTTCCCAGCCCTCGGGGAGAACAGCCTGAGCAGCTGCTGGGCAGCATCCAAGGACAGGTTCTGTCCCTGAGCCGGGGAAGCTGAGGAGGTTGCGAGGAAGAGGTGACGCTGACTTTGGCAGCCTCCAGGGAAATCCCGAGGCGGTTGGTGGGGTGAGGTGAGGGGGAAGACCAGGGCAGGGCTGGAGATGCAGCTGCAGCATCCGTCCCGGCGGGGAGGTCACACAGAGACCAGCGTAAGGCAGGCCCGAGCATCACCGGCAGCAGGGTCAGTGCCAAGGGAGCTGCCAGGCTGCGAGCGCTGCCAGCTCGGGCAGGAGCTGCTGACACCGCTCTCACAAGCAAGAACCTTCCCTTCCTCCTCCCTGCGGGGCTCAGAGCCGGGCTGAGAGGCTGAAGGTCAGTTCCTGCTGCTGAGCCCACAGGACCGGGGCTGGGGTGAAGGGCTGCTTCCACCCTACAGCTCTGCGGGGCTGCAGGGGCTGCTGAGAGCTGCGTTGCAGTCACTGTGGGGTCAGACACTGGGGACTGAGGGCAGCACCAGCGCAGGGGGCACTGCCGGGGCAGCTGGGAACAGGGATGCAGATGGGCTCTGCCCTGCTGGAAGGGGGCAGCGGGGAGAAGCAGCTGCAGCGCTGGGTTTTGTGGGCAACCAGAGCGCTCTGGTCGGCAGGGTTACCAGCCCAGCAGCAGGGACTGCAACAGCCCAGTCAGAGCCTGCTCCGGAGTGACCCATCCCAGGCTCCTCCAGGTGACTGGGGTGAGGGGGCAGGGGGCACTGCCAGCCAGTCTGCTGGTGACACCGAGCTGGGGGGTGGCACCAACCCCCAGCAGCCTGTGCTGCCACTCAGAGAGAGCTGGGCAGGCTGGAGAGCTGGGCAGGGAGAGATGGAGGGAGGGACAGCAAGGGGCAGGGGAGAGGCTGGCAGCTGGGCAGGAAGAGTCCCAGGGACCAGGACTCCAGGCGGTGGGTGTGGAGCAGCTGCTTCTGTAAGGGCTGCCCCTCTCTCCACGAAAACAGCATCCCAGCCCCTCTGCTGGGAAGGACCAGCAACGTCAGACAGGAGGGAGAAGGTTCTGGGGTCACCAAGGTCATTACTTATCGTCGGGGAAGGGAACACAGAGCCTCCCACGGCTCCTGCACAGGAGACCCCTCGGCTCCTCTCCAGCTGGGTCCAGGTTCCACCCCTAGACCTTGGGCTGTGGGGAAGCGGCCTCTGAACTGGACGGCTGGGAAGGACTTGCACGGACACCTGAGTATCCACAGCACCACAGGGCTGGAAGGACCCTCCACAGGGCACCCAGTCCAACCCCCTGCACCCAGCAGGGCCCAGGGTGCCCAGAGCCCCAGCCAGCCTGAGCTTGAGTGGCTCCAGGGATGGAGCAGCCTGGTCCAGGGCTCCCCCAGCCTCAGCTCCCCCAGCCCTGGGCAGCCTCCCTCTGCCCTTCTCCAGCTCCAACCCAGGACCCCTCATCCTATCGCTCCCTGCCCTCCGGAACAGCCTCCTTAGCCCTCTGCCAGCCCCTCTCAGGGGCTGAGTGTCGCTGTGGAGCAGAGTGTCCTTGGCCCACAGATGGCACAGAGGCTCCAGACACCTACCTGGGATTTCCTGCCTCTCTCAGAGCAGATCCTTCACTGCCTGCAGGAGTTACCCAGGGAAAAGGACTGGAGGAAACAGCTCAAGATCCCCCTGGAGACACCGGGAGGGCAGGGAGCTGGGGATGTTTGTCCACAGTGCCTGGTGACTCCATCCCTCCGCGCTCCCTGGGTACTCAGCAGCGCTGGGGAGAAGAGCTTGACCCTGCCCGGGGAGCTGGCAGCACCAGGCAGCTGGGCAGAACAAAGCCAGAGAGGGGAAGTGAAGGGTCCTTCATCCCCACAGCCCCAGCCGCTGGGGACGTGGGGGGCACGAAACCCCCTGGGGGACGGCTGGTACAGAGCCTGGGCAGAGACAGAGCCCCCCTGAGCCCAGAGAGCTGTGAGAGCAGAGCCTTCCCTTTCCACCAGGGCTCCCTTCCTCCATCCAGGGGCGGGGAGAGGACTGGAAGAGAGAGGCAACCAACGCAACAGCTCCAGCAGAACCCCCCAGGCTAACTCACGGGTTGGGAAATAGCAGCTCAGCGGGCCCGTGGGCTCCTTCCCCCCTCTAAATTACAGCAGCACTTACTCCTCCCCAGAGCATCCAAGTCCCTCGAACGTCCATCACTCGAGACAGGAACGGCAGCCGAGTGGGAGAGGCAGCCCAGAGAGAAGGACTTGGGTTCCCTACGGCTTCCTCGGGGATAAAGTGAGATGAAGGGGAGCAAAAGGCAGCAGCCCAGCCCCAGCCTTTTCTTCCCAACCGTAGGATCACGGAATCCTGAGGGATGGGAAGCTCAGAGTCACCCTGCTGACCACCCCGGGTCCCTCTCTCCTCCCCTGCTCAGTGCCCACCCTCTCCCGGTCCCTGGGGCTGTTCCTGCCCTGCTCCTCCTTGTAGAGAACGGGTTGGGAAAGCCCCTCCAGCTCCCCCAGTCCAACCCTGCCCCCGGCTGTCCCATCCCACCCCAAACCCCATCCCTGAGCTCCGGGTCTCCCAGGCTGCAGGGGACGGGAAGAAGAGGTGCAAACTGCTGCCCCGAGTCCACAGCAGCAGCAGAACCCACCGGTACAACCGTGTGCATCACCCGCAGACCCCCCAGACTCCCGAGCACCCTCGACCCAGAGCAGCAGCCCCGTGCAAGCCCCGAGGGGGGGGCAAGGTCTGCTTCCCAGCTGAGTCAGAGCAGGGCAAGGCTGCTGCTGGCTGGGGGCATCTCCAGGGGGACCGCAGGGTGCTTCCTCCAAGCCCCCTGCTTCCACGAGGGGTTTAACCCCGCAGCCAGTTCCCCTGGCACCGGGAAAGAGCCCCTCGGCCTCCCCGGGCTGGAACCGAACCGGTGCTGCGACTCCCACCCGGAGCACTGGGTGCTGCGGGAGGCGGCTCCCCGGAGCTCGGTCACGCACAGCGGAGCGTGGAGCCACCTCGCACCGCAAACTCACCCACTGCCGTGACTCTGCACCCCTTCCCTCCCCACCCTGCACCCAGCCCGTGCCCACGGCTGAAGAGCCCTCCCTGGCAGCGCCAGGAGCTGCCCGGAGCTCCCGCAGGACGCAGCCCGCTCTCCCCGGCCTTCGGGTCCTCCCTCCCCCCCTCCTTTGCCCGATGCCGGTGCGAGCGGTGGCTTTTGTTCACACTCCCGATATAGCACCCCCGGCAGCAGCCCCCGGGCTCCCCGGGAACAGCCCCCCCAGCTCCGCAGCGTTTCTATGGATCCCAGCGGGCGCTGCCAGGGGCTCCTGCACAAGGCGGCTGCTGCAGCTTTGCTCAGCTCGCCGGGGGGCTGGGGGCTGGTTTGCACCTCATCTGGCTTCTGCGGGGTGGATCTGAACACCGGGGGCCAGACAAGGGCAGAGGGGCTGGGGAGGGGGTGGAGAACAGGGCCAGTGAGGCTGAGGGAACTGGGGCTGTTGAGTCTGGAGAAGAGGAGGCTGAGGGGAGACCTTCCTGCTCTCTACAGCTCTGAGGCTGCTGCTGCTCTCTTCTCCCAGATTCCCGATGCTAGGATGAGGGGGAATGGCCTCGAGCTGCATCAGGAGGGCTAGCAAAGAGCTCCCTCCTCAGACCCAATCTGAGAGAGGGGCTGGGCACTGGCCCAGGCTGCCCAGGTTGGTGCTGGAGTCCCCATCCCTGGAGGGGTTTAGCAGGAGGGGGGTTGGACACAGGAGCAGGGTGCCCAGGGATGCAGCTGAGGCCGCGTCCCTGGGGATGCTCAAGGGGAGGGAGGCTGCACAAGGCTCTGGCCACCCTGATCTGGTTGAGGACAGCCCTGCTCGCTGCAGGGGGAGGGAGTGGGTGATCTCTGGGGGTCCCTTCCAACCCAGCTGATGCTATGGATCTACAACACCAGGATCAGCGCTTCAGGGGGCCTCAGGGGTTCCGATCCCCACACCCCATGGCCAAGTGCTCTGCTCTCAGCTCCTGCCTCCCTCAGCTGGGATGCTGACACAGCAGCACCTCTCCCCAGCCAACTGAAGAGGAACCAACTCGGAGAGCTGAAAGAAAGGATCTCCGGGCACGCAGAGGGCAGGGGCAGAGCAGTCTCCACCCCGGGTCTCTAGGGCACAGCCCGGGGCCCGTTTCGGCTGCAGCTTGATGGCAGAGGCGCTGGCAGCAGCCGAGGAGGAAGCGTCAGCTGTGGGGCTGGATGATGGGAGACAATTTACAGCTTCCTCTCCAAATGGATTCGGAGAGGAGCCAGCTGATGCCGAGGGAGATCTCCCCGAGCGCTGTAAACACAGCCAGAACAAATAGGAACCTGAAACACGAAGAGGGGGAGGTCTCCAGGCATCGCTCGCAGCATCCGCAGCGCTGTCAGCGGGACGCGCTGGCACCTTAACGACTGCCATGCGCTGCCTGCAACGGGGACTCGACCCAGGTGCTGCTGAGGGCCCAGAGTCCTGAGGGATGGGAAGGGACCTGGGAAGAGCATCCAGTCCAACCCCCCTGCCACAGCAGGAGCCCCCAGACCCAGTGGCACAGGAACACAGCCAGGG
>VZRI01010014.1:62567-82591 GCA_013397515.1 Upupa epops
CACCCCCAGTCCTGTTCTGCTGGGCAGCTCTCAGCTCATCCCCCAGCCTGTAGCGGTGCCTGGGGCTGTGCTGACTTGGCCCTCCCCTCCCTCAGACAAGTGCCCTCAGCCCATGGATCCAACCTGTCCCAGCCCCTCTGCAGAGCCTTCCCGCCCTCGAGAGCGGACCAGCACTCCCACACACCTCGGTGTCACCTGCAAACTGACAGAGGGTGCTCTGAACCCCACATCCAGGTCAGCAGAGACCACCAGCAGCAGCAGCAGCCCGGGGCCGTGGAAGAAACGGCGAGTCCCCTCTCTCCTTAGGACACATCAGGAAGCCTGAAGACTTTATTTTCCGTTAGACAAAGCATCTGTAATACAAGCGAGCATGTTAGGTACTCACATCACACACAGCTTTACACCGGGACGCTTCATGGTACAGAGGACATCGTTCCAGAAACCGGGGGAAGAGAACTGGAGAGGCTGTTAACCCGATGCTGCTGCCGCTGCTGAGAGAGGCTGGCGCTGGGGGAGAGAGCAGCAGCTCCCAGCCCTGCAGAATGAAAGCTCAGGCTTACGGGAGTTACCTGGTGACCTGTGAAGTCACTCGGCTCTCAGCGCCGGCCTCTCTGAGCAGTCAGCAGACAGGTCTACGTCGTGCTCCCTATGCGCTGGGGCTAGCTTCCAGGCGGGGCAGGTGAGAGGGTCATCCAGCACCGCACGGCGACCCCAGAGGAAGCAGGAACTCTGGGAGCTGCAAGCTGCTCGGGGTGGTTGTGTTTGGGTTTGTTAGAACAAGCCAAGCGAACAAAACCCAACCACCCTCCACTCCTCTGGAGCGCAGAGTCGAGAGTGTAAATAACCAGGCAGACTTCCACCCGATGAATGAGACAACCTTTACTAAATGAGAACCCCTACATCGAGAAGATGCGATGAAACCAAAACGGAGTCAGGGAAGAGAGAGAGAGACCTGAACGCACGTGGAAAGCGCCTGCCCCTGCGTCGGACACCGCTGCATCCGCCTCTCTCCTGCGTCACCTACGCGTGTGCCAGCCCATCGCTCGTCAGGGTACCGGACTCCTCCATTAACAAAGACAATACTGAAGTGGAGGGCGCTGCTTCCTGCTGCAGGCACACAACAGCAGGCAGCTGAACCCCCCGCAGACCCCGGGGACGCGATGCCGTTGCGTGGTTGTGCCCAACGAGCATCGCAAACCTACCCTTCCCTTCCCCCCTACTCCGAGTCTTGCATCTTGCTCTCTGCTGACGTGAGCTCTTGTAAGAGAGGAGAGACCCCAAGGAGTGCCTGCGTGACTCCTGATGGCCCACAGGAATTATTGCTACTACAGGACACTACAAAGCGGGAGGCTCTGCAACAGAGTATGCACTTGGATCGTGGAAACCCCGGGGGCACCGTCGGTAGTGCCGCGAGCCTCGACCTCTGCCGGCCGTCCCTACAGCGCTGTCTGCTGCTGTCCCTGTGCGAGCATCTACTCGCGACGTACTCCCTCCGGGAAGGGGAACGCCTGCTCGGCCAGGCTTCCCAAAGAAGGGGACTTCACGCGCCGTGTGACCTGGCAGATGCGTCCCGACGCAGGCTGAAGCTGATCGTGCCAAGGGTGTCTCATGCTGTGGAGCTGAAGCCAAGGTACCCCACTGACCAAGGCACCCACCACGAGTCACTGCCACTGCTGTCCCAAGGTCAATCAAGTGGCAGAGCACAGCGTGACACCCGCGATCGAGGAGCGTAGCGCATGGATTCACCACGGGGTGGGTTTATTAACCAAAGCCAAGGGGGGGGTTTCTGTCTCAGTACAGGCTGCCTGCCGAGCTGTCTAGTGGGGGCATCCGGGGTGGTGGTGGGGACTCAGTCTGCCTGTTAATCACACTGTCCTGCTAGTAACTTAAAAGGGAGGGGGGGCAGACGTTAGGGCAGCATTGTTATGAACAGTGAGAGGCTGGGGCGGGAAAGAGCAGCTCAACGGCTGTCGGGAAAAGCCCTTTCCTTATTTCAATCCCAAAAAGAGAGCCGGGAGGTCAGACTAAAATACCCTATCCGCGTCGTTCTAGCTACAAAATGACCCGAGTAAAAAGCAATCAAGCAACAGTAAGACCACGTTACACAAATGGAACATCATGCTCTCGTCTGGTTCAACTATGACACCAAGGTTCCACCGGGATGTTGGTCAGCTTTAAAAACCGTGGGAAATGTGAGTATGTAGTCGCAAGGGGGTGGTGGTGGGTGGGGGGGGTTGTTTCCTACTGGTTTCTCTGGTTTCACTCTATGCTGGATATTGGAGCTATACTGGTTACAATACAGTGTCGCACATCTTCCTACTAGAAAAGAAATGTCATCAAGATCCGTTACCCGTCTCTCAAGTTAGAGGTGTGACGTCAGAAAGGGTGTCAGAATGGCTGATGGTTTTACAGTGCACACTCATTATATACGGTAATATGGAGCTTTGTCCTTGACAGATCCCGTGGCGGTGCTGCGTCCTTCCCGGCTTCACCTCTTCTTGGGAGGGTTAGCTGTGCGAGGCGGAGTGACCGGGCGCCCGGAATTCAGTCCCCCATACTGGTACTTGGCTTTCTTTTCAGATGGTTTCAGTATCTGAAGGGGAAACGGAAGGGGTTGGGAGTCGGTCGCAGCTCAGAGAGCTGCAAACGCTTAAGGTGACGCGAAGGCTCGTCCAGCAGGAACGAGGGGAGCAAGGTTTGGGGGGGAAGCACATCGCAATCCTAGTGCTACCCCTACGTCAGGGGAGGAAGGGGAAAGAAAGGGAGTGGAAGGATGCCAAGGATGGAGCTCCTTCCGGTACAAGGGTCCCAACAGTCCATGAGTCTGTGGTAGCAGGGTAGGAAGGGGAAAGAAAGGGAGTGGAAGGATGCCAAGGATGGAGCTCCTTCCGGTACAAGGGTCCCAACAGTCCCCAGGTCTGTGCAGTCAGATCTCTGGGCAACTGAGTCCCCCAGCTGAACTCTGTAAAGAGCATCTGAAGGCAGGGAGTAAATGGAATAAACAGGAGGCTGGAAAAGAGCAAATCCCACAGGCAGCTGCCCAGCGTGCAGTACCCACCACACAGCTAAATCCTACCTGAAAGGAGCACATCAGGGTTTCATCCACGCTCATCATGCCCCCCGCGTTGTCAAACTCCCCACAGTAATTCGGAGCAGAGAACAGGGTGACCAACTGCCGTTTAGCAAAGAACTCATATCCATCTTCCACCACCTGCCAACAGCAGAGAGATCAATGCAGCGCACAGAGGAAGAGAAGGGCAGTCCCGAGGCCTTAAATACAGGGCTTAAAGCGTCTTTTTCAGCAGTTCCCCGAGCCCTGCCTTTCCCACAGGATGCTGGAAGCGTTCAGTCCTTTTGCCGGTCTGGCCACTGGAAGCCCAATCAGGTACCTGAGCTCCCAGCATCAAAGATGCAGCAGCCTGAAGTCTGATCGCGCGACGACAGCCGAAGGGCTCCCCGCATTTTATCCGTCATACAGAGACCTTCCGTGCTCGACCTCTCGGGGCTGGGTACCACCTGCACCGCAACCGTTACCGGCCAGACTTCCACGGGAGCCGAGGGAAGGACGGAGCCTCAGACAGTCCCTTTGTCAGGAAGCGATTCTGCTTCCCAGCGTGAAGCAGACGTCAGACACAGCGTTCTGATAAGCGGCGAAGAGGCAGGAAGCCCGGACGGAGAGGCCTGCAGCAGAGTAACTCTTACCTGGTGAGCTCGACAGATCAAATCCAGATCGTGGCGGTTCAGAAATTTACTGACAACGTCAGCACCAAAAGTGAAGGAGACCCCGCGATCGTTCTCGCCCCAGCCTTGCACATCTTTGTCCGGGTCTGACCACAGCAGGTCACACAGCAAACCTTCGGAAGAGCACACAGGGGAGGGGGTCACTCTTGGAGGCAGCCTTCTGCAGTGTGAGACACTGCACTGGGACAGCAGAGCAGCTCTGCTCGGGAAAGGAAACCTTAGCGACTGCTGGGGAAAGAGTGACACTGAGGCAGGCAGGGCTTCTGGTCCGCACGGCTGGAGAGCTTCCTCCTCCCTCACCTCCCTGACCGGGGCAAACAGTTCCCTGTGCTGATACGCTCAGCAGGCTTACGGGGAGCGTCCGAGGGCTGAGAAATACCGCACCGGGTGTGTTTTACAGGCACCCACCGAGCGCACAGCTCGCCCAGACAGCTCACTGTGAAAGCTGCGGCAGGTTTTACAACGCTACGTAAGGCCAGTCATAAATAGAGCAGATAAACTTGTCCCACAGGCTTCTCAAAATGGAGCGCCTTCCACTCTTCTCCTCCTTACCCGACAGGAAGGACTTTAAACACGGATTTAGCACCGCAAAATCGTGATCTGTTGTTGCAGGTAGCGCTTGCAGCTCGCCTGGAGAACCGCTTGCTTTTCAAAAAGCTTCCTGCCAACCAGGCTGGCATCTAAATTAGAACAATAAACCTCTCTGGAGCTTTAGTGCTGCTCAAGATCTCTTTTTCTGCTGCCAACAAAAGGTCAGCTAACTCCGAGTTTAAAATGGGCACAAAAACCACCCCATCATCTCCAGCACAGCTGCAACGCCATCACACAGAGACTTCAAGGCATCTGGACACGAAAAGCAGGCCAATTCAGCCACAAAACCCCCTTCCAAAGGCCTTTTGTAGCTCTCCCCGCAGTACCTGTGATGACTAACCCCTCGGCCTGTCTGACAGCCTGAAAGAGAAGCCAGCAGGCTCCCTCCTCTGGCACTCAGAGGTCCGAGTTACCTCTGGTCGTGTGCTAAGCGGAACACTGACGATGCTCTCTCTCACATGAAGGTTCCCCCAGGCTGTGACAGCAAAACGTCAGGCTGGAAATCTACTGGGCACCCAGAGCGGCCAAGCAGCCTCTGCTGTCAGCCATGCCTGTCTCTGGCAGAGGGCAAGGTTTGGTGTGCTGCTAGAATACCAGCAGCCGAGCCTCTGATGGGACATGCTGTTCCCTCTCCGCTTGCTGCCGCAAGACCAAGGCTGCAGCCACCCCACGGCCCTTTTCTTTGTAGAAAAAAGAGTCTCTGTACTTTTTTTAGGAGGCACTAAGAATACCCATGATTTCAGCAGTGTCCATGGCTACCAGGACTACTCTCTGCCAGGGCATTCCTGCTGCGGGGGTGGCTCAAACAGTAGTACTGAGCTTGCTGAGTGCAACGACTTCTGCTGAGAGCTCTCAGAAATGTAAAGCCTGACTCCTTTGCACCGAGCAGCGTAAAAGGAAGAGCAAGGGAGTGATTTACACCAGGAGACACTCCTTTACAGCCCAGTAATGCTTCTCAGCTCGTGTGTGTACGCATCAGCTTGCACAGACAAGGCACTGGTGAAGGGAGAGCAGGTTATTAAGGTTGTTCCCTGAATCTCTCCTGTGCTTCAGCACTGAAGAGCAGCACAAGCAGCACAGCAAGACAGGCACCAGCTGTCATTCGTGTTTGAGTTTAGATATGGATCTCCCCTGCAATCTATGTCAGAGCACTGCTGAAATCAGCTGTTAGAAAGATATCCCCCTGCACTGCTCCAGAACCTTTTCAATCCACAAGTATCAACATCTGGAATACAAGAGACAGGTGAGGAAGATGGTTAATTAAACCATCGCTTCATTCAGCTGTTACAGTGAGTGATACTCAGCCTCCTTCCCATCAGGTAACTTCTTCATCACGAGGAACAAGACCCACATCCCACAGACAGCAAGCGACTCCACACAGGGAACACAGGTTGCCTGGACAGGAAGAGATTCACCCCGTTTCATCACTGAGACCCTTTAACAGCAACTCCCACACCACTCACCTGTATCAGGAACATCTGTAGGTCTCATAATTCTTCGGATCTGCTCCATCGACTGGAGATCTGGAGACAGTCCTGTGAGGACAAGAGAAGACGTGATTTATCCATGCATTTTACCCGGAACAAGGGCTCCAGAGAGCACACGGCTAGAGGTTCAAAGGCATACGTCATCCACTGCAGTATAAACACGAGACAGCTTGCTGCTCCCGAAGAGGGACAGAGACCACCACGAGTGAGATGAGCAGTGGGTTTCAGCTGTTTCCCTGCCCCGCAGGGAACGCCACGGTTACTCATCTTCTCCAACAGCTCACTGCAGAGGACCAGTGAAGGACAGCATCCCCATTACCTAACAGAATTAAACTGGGTGCGGACGACCTTCCTATTAACACAGCATCACATCCACTGGACTCGGTCCAGAGCTCTGAATATGAGAGCAGAAAACCTGTTACTGGCAAGGAGTCAGTGTGTAAAGCAATCCCAGCCGACTCCAGCGTGACAATGGCAGCGCACGTGCTACAGGGACTCCAACGCATCCAACATAAAGCCTTGAGGAACTCCAGCTCGAGTATGAAGCCTCTGGAACATCTTTGTTGAAGTACAATAAAGCCTCCTACCCTTGTCAGCTTGTCAGAGCTGCCTCTGCACTGTTACCTCGAGGCTGTGCAGGATGGCAGACCTCTTATGTTAAACAGCGTCTCAAGAAGGTCTCAGTCAATTCTGCTAACTGACAGTACAGAGGTACCAACAGAACTCAAGCAGATCGTTGACCAGCCCACGGCTGGCTCTCCTTTCCTTTGCATACAGATTACATCAGGACAAAGGCATTGGGATTCTCCTCAGCACCACACCCGACCGTCACGGGCACTCTGAAACAGGCACAAGCAGCCTGCAGCTCTCGATGAGGTCCCAGCGTGGTGTTTCAGGTTGTACCCGGACACTAAGCTTTTCAGAGGATCTCATTACAAATTTGTAGCCCTTTGGGTGCTCCTTTACACCGCGGCAAACACCCACTAAGCTCTCTGCACCCAAGAGGTCTTCTGTTCCCAAACTAGGAGATTCTGCTCCTAACTCCCCTGGCCAACATCTCAAGTTGCAATCCACGGGATCAGTGTTAAATGAAGGAACTAAGGATGCAAGCACTGGGTACGGAGCTCGACAGCAAGCTGCTGCTGCTACAGCGATAGCTGCAACCCCCTGCGTGCTGGGACAGGACCAAGTCCCCAGCCGAGTTAAATGGCCCTGTCACACAAGACAGCTACGCACACACCCAGCAGCTGCCACCCGGAAAAGAGCACCCCTGCCCTAGAGGAAGCAGCAAATGAATTGTCACTGCTCCTGGCAGCCTCATCAAGCCCAGGTTCCAGGCAGAACCGATAAAGTAAGAGTGATGGTTACTTATTTTTAGAGTGTAATCCAGGAAGGCCATCAGATCTCCCCGGACACCGCGCAGGATTACTGAGGATTCACCTTCAACGTTTCATTGTCACTGATGCCACAAGAGCATTCCAGAGCTCGGACGGGTATTACATAAACCAAGTGCTCTGCTCAACTGACACAACTCCCATCTCGGAGCTTAAACCCACCGCGATAAGATCACCGTGTTCCATCACCGTGACACTACAACATGGACTTAATTTATAGCAACTTGAAAGTATCACACCAGGTCTCTGAAGATTAGGGTGGTGACACAGATAAGAGGACGATACTCCACAGAATACAAAGCAGAGCAGAAGGGGAGAGTCAGGAAGGGTTATTGGAAAAGCTTTACTGGGGCGAGATAAAGAGCAAAGTCACTGCTAAGCTGTGAGGACAGCTTTGGGATGAGGCCGAAACGGGACTGGTATGAGTCATGTGGAAAGGCAGGGAAGAGAGGGAGGTCATGGGAAGGATCCCGTGAAGGAGCCTCTCGGCAGCACCAGTATCTGGAGGAACGTCAAGAGACGGCTGGAT
Source organism: Upupa epops (assembly GCA_013397515.1). Classification (NCBI taxonomy): domain Eukaryota; kingdom Metazoa; phylum Chordata; class Aves; order Bucerotiformes; family Upupidae; genus Upupa; species Upupa epops. Next base: position 70,310 of record VZRI01010014.1, read on the forward strand.
TTACACCGTGAGAGCCCTCAGCTGCCCAGCAAAGTCCAAGCAAAGATGGTGACCCAGGATTTGAAGGTAGTGGAGAGAGAGCCCGCCAGGGTTCGGTCAGGTGCCTTTGGATTTACTCTGTTAGGCAGTTTTGCACAGTTTCTCTCTGTACCCCAGAGGACGGAGGGGTTTTTTAAAGCAAACTATGCAAAAATGCACAATATAGTAAAAAAAAAGGCACCTACCTGCTAGCTACCTGCTGGCTCCAACCCCCAGCAGAGCTGGGTGGCTGCCTCAGTGTTTATTACAGTAGTAACAGCATGAAAAGGCGCTGTCAGTCCAGGACTTCATGGGATCTGGAAGGCAGCTCGGGTAAGGCTGGAGGAGAGCGGAAAAAGGGCACCACTCCATTCTGGGCTGACTGGCCACACGTGGATTCGGAGCACACAGCATAGTCAGCAGACACTTGGCCTTACTTCACAGCCGCAGAGGAGTGGTGAGGGACAGCAGTGTCAGCTACGGATGAAGCCTGTGCAAGGCTACAGGACAACCAGCATTTGATAAAGAATCAAGTATTGCGAGTTTGCTCTTTTAGGAGGATCTTTAAAGGACACTGCGCATTAAACAAGAGGTTCACCCCTCCAATACATTCACCCTACAGCTTTGTGGGGGCTTTTTTCCTTCAAAAATAGCTTTCCAGGCTTCCTGCTCCTAAGTCAGTCTCCTCTGCATGCACACAGGGAGCTGCAGCTGTGCCACAGGACAGAGCAGACAGCTCTGCCTGCTAATCTTCCTTGATAACCTTCCAGCACCCACCTATGCTTAATCGCCTGCCTGAAGAACCAGGGTATTTTGTCCCCACTGATTCTCAAGCACAACAGGAATCAAACAAGTATGAGAGCTGAAGAGAAATGCCACCAGCAGCCTCTTTAGGAAAAGACTTATTACACGGCTTCAGCCCCTGATAGCAGCCTTCCTCAGCGCAGTGCTGTAGCTCACATTCTTAGAATGAAGAGAGATCTAGCTCTCAAGACAGGCATCAGCTCTTAAAAAGAAGAAATAACAAGAGACCACACTGAGAGAGACAGGTGTCTGTGAGAAAACCAGCACTGTGACACGACAGACAGTATGAGGTTACAGATGTCCAGGCAGTTATCAGGTACGCAGGTCCACACTACATCTGGCAGAGCGACAAACCAAAGAGCAGTCCAGACACAGCCGCCAGCCTACCTCCATGACAGCAGAAGATCTTCTCGTCCACAATGGCTGCAATGGGCAGGCAGTTGAAGCAGTCTGTGAAGGTCTTCCACAGCTTAATGTTAAATCTCCGCTTGCCTACAACAACAGTGTGATGTTAGCAAGAGAAAGCAGTTTTCCTACAGCCAGCCTGCAAGAGACATCACAAACTGACACAAACAAGCTGGCAAAGTGCCTTCACAGGTCTTCAACCTCCTACAGCAGCGTTCCAAGGCTGCAGTTCCCCAGAGTGACTGGAGCCTTGCTTCGAAATGTCTTTTAGGGAAGTTTCAAAGCCAGCTCACACAATATTGGAACTGCTGCAGCACAAGAGCATCCACAAGTCTCTGCACTGCTACAAGTGCCCCCAAATCACATCAGTCTGTCAAAAGCACAGCTCTGCTTACATTCATCATAGAATCCGTAGATCCGGTTGATGCTAGCGCACTCGTGATTTCCTCTGAGAAGAAAGAAGTTCTCCGGGTACTTGATTTTGTATGCCAGTAATAGACAAATCGTTTCCAGAGACTGCTTGCCTCTGTCCACATAATCTCCAAGGAAAAGGTAATTAGCTTCTGGTGGGAACCCTCCGTATTCGAATAATCGAAGCAAGTCTGTGTACTGGCCATGAATATCACCTGAGCAAGGGAAGAGGCATAAAGAGAAGGCACACATCAACAGCTTACAGGACAGCTTTTGTTAGTTATCTTAAGAAAAAGGCACTTCCTACTTGGATAGTTAGCTTGGCCAGGGAGCCAAGGTGCTAAGAAAAAGTCACAGTATTCACTGCAAAGCCAGAGCAGTAAGGAATCCAGACTGAGGACACAGTGCTGGTAGGAGGAACTGACTCCAAAGGTCAATTGCTCATCCTCCCATACTGCTGCTGTGCGGAGACTCCCCTGGTGCAATTACTCAGGTAAAGCCAGAACAGAGGAGACACAGACTGATACCCTTTCAAAATGTTCAACCCCGCAGGATCATCTTCGGAAAAATAAGTTATGTTGCACCTTTGCAACCAAGCAGCTCCCTGCCGCAAGAGCTGCAGCTTGGGAATCTCCAGGTCACAAGAGCACACAGACGGCTCCCTGACAAGTCATTGCTATGCCAGGTGTAGTGCTGCAGAACTACACGATCGATAAGCTGCTCAGACCGCAGCACCACCCGAATTACAGAGCCAGTAAAATAAAAACGGAGGAATATAAAGAAGAAATAGTGTGCCACTGGAACTGTGGTCACTGTCTACAAGTGCTTGCAGTTCCCCACGAGCCAGAGGGGCCAAAACACTTTAAAGAGTAAAGGAACATGTACAGAAGCAATCTGTAAGGGCTCCAGAGCATCGACTACTCCATTTTCAAACACGGCTCTGGATGGGTACAAGTTGAACTGAGGTCTAACCAGACTCAGCAGAACCCGCACCTATTTAAAAATGGACATTTACATCAGAGCATCTTTCATCTTACATGAAAACAGTCAGTCGAGATGTAAACGCTCATCTGGAACCGACTTGATTACAAGACAATCCTCTATCGGCTCCTCAGGCACTGCCTCAGCGCTGCGATGGCAGTTCAAAGCCGTACAGCTGCATCGTTTGCTGCTGGTGAAAGCGAGCATCTCCGTCTCTCTTTCATCCAAATGCAGCTCTGACAATGGCTCCAATATTAAATGTGAACGCACCTGACACTTCCCAGTGCTACCGCTGTGTCTGCAAACCAGCTGCTCAAGTGTTTGTCACTGCGCGCTTGCTACTCTAGCGCCGTGCACCCAACCATTTCTCAGCCGCCTCAATCTGAGCAGGCGAGAAGCTGCAACTTTGAAGGGTTAGATAATTAGGAGGCTCATTAGACTCTGCAGACCTTACGTCCCATTTAAATACTTGATTTGGGCTTTCATGCTTCGTACCTAGGAGCACAGGCTACATCGCTGCAGTGCGGCATAAACACAGCGCGGCAGAGCCGGGTTTTACCTGCAACTTCGTGTCATCGGGCAAGCTGGGCTGGTTTTTCCTCCCCTCCCTACCGAGCAATTAGTCACTTCAAAATGACAGTGCCATCAGTGGGGCTGAGACTTGGTTTGCTTCAATGGGCAATATCCTCTCTTACCATGGGAAACGTTGCTATGCGAGGTCTGCCACCAAGGAGCCGAGTGGGTTCACAGTCACAAACGCCGAGGCAGCTTCAGTTTTAATACCCAGACTGGCTAAGCGGCCCAACGCGAGCACAGTTACACACTTCCCAAGGCTGGGTCTGCTGCGATTGCCCGAGGGGTGATTACAAAGCAGAATTTACAGTAATTCTGTTACAGATTTCCTAAGAACTCCAACTTCTATAAAGCACAGCGTCAGCCGTTCTTCACCGTAATGATGTTTGCTAAACTCGCTGTAAAGCGCCAGGAATTTATTACATGGTAATTTAACAGCTCTGTTTTCCTCCACTTGGAAGACTCAACACTTTTCTCAACTCCTTTTGAAGCCTTCCACTCACAACGCGCAAAGAGCTTTATTTTGCTTGTGCTTTGAAGAGAACTGCAACACTAAACCTCTGTTTGTTCTTACTGCTAAGGGAACTTGTTCCTAAGCTGTTCCGGGAGCATCCGTCTACCAACTGGGAACTGCTTCTTCTCAACTGGATCCAATCCACATGGAAAATTACAGCTAGGATTGTTAAGACTTCAATCCGTGTCACTCAAGTCAAGATACTGTGTTAAAAGTACTAGAACTGTGTTAAAAGCCCCGCACAAATCAGGAGCAGGTGAAGCTTACGTACCACAGATCTTCAGAGGTGCCTCTAGTTCCAGGAGGATAGGCTGGCTAAGAAATATCTCCCGTGATTTTATGCACAAGCCCCGAACTTCTGCTTCGGTCATCTGAACGATCTTGCCAGGACGACATCCTCGCACTGAAAGGAAACATTCAACACCAGGTAACTGGGAGATGCACAGCAGCAGGGGAGGGCAGAGGAGCGGCGTGTGAAGTGTGTATTTGACAAGCAGCCAGCAGCACCCTCCAGCACAGCTGCTCCGAGTGCTGCAATCCTATATTCCACTAAAGACTACAGCTCATCTCTGACACGGTGGTAACCCGCAGGCATTGCTGTAAGAGCAGGGTCTCGAGGGGAACAACCCGAGCCTTGCTTTCATCCACATTTGGATAAACAGCAGCTTCAAAAAGCGCTTTAATTAACCACCCCATTATGCTGGAGTATGCGCAACAGGCAGAAAAACGCTGAGCACCGAAATCCTCAGAACACTGCCACAATAGCACAAAGTAAACTTCTTTAGGACCGGGGAGTTCAGCAGGGGCAGCCAAACACAAAGGGAGAACCACGGGCGCAGTTACAGGCCGGCAGCTGGAGTTACCATATTAGGAGTGTCACAGCACGAACGAGGAACGCCTGATGAAACCTCCCTTCAATTAGCACTGAAATCCTTACAGCCAAACAAAGGCCTTCTCATCAGAACCCAGCTGAATCCCTCTATCAAGAAGTCAGGTAGTCAGGCCTATATTTAGCACTAAGTTTTCAAAAGCATCTGCACGTCACTGCGCTGCAACCAACGTCGTCCGTCAAGTTCACCTCTCCACCAGTACCTGCATGGTTCCTCTGACAGAGGCTTTAACGAGACAACAGAAGAGAATGAAAGGGTCCGACCAGACCATCTCCACAGGTCCCTTCCAGCCCCAAGCACTCTATGATCCTACAAAACACGTGTACATGGGGGCTGATGCGCTCCTGCACCCCAGCAAAAACCCAATGTCAGAGCTCAAGCTAACAAGCCAGAACACGTCAGCGTCTGGAAGAGGTGACCATCCCGTTCTGCCACCTGCTGCCAGGGCACACGAGAACCAAGGAGTGTTAGATACAGAGAAGGAGGTACAAAACCCAGGCTGCTCAAAACCAAACGCTGCCAAGCTCAAGCACAGGGAGACACGACTTGCTGAAGTTGCAGACAACGTTTTTATGAAGTCTACTGAGCAGCATCTGAAAACAGAAGAGCAAATGTTGTTCATAAATTAAGTTCCTGGCTGCCTGCTTCCCCTCTCCAGAAGAGAGCAGCAAGTTTGCAGCGTTTTTTTTGGGGCTGGGTTTATCATGGCTTTAGTTTGTATTACTCTACGTCATTTGGGCTGGGCTGTGGGTTAAGGGTGGCCTTGGTCCAGCAGAGTTGATGGTTGGGCTTTATCTTAAAAGGTCTTTTCCAACCTAAACAATTCTAGCAACCTCCCTTTTCCTTTTATTTCCATCTAGATCCTAGAAAACATACTTCATAGAGGACATCAGCATCGTTATCTACACTGTGCAATGAGGCAAAAAAAGAGGGTACGAGGGAAAACAGTCTGTCCCAGGTCACCTAGGTCTGCAGTCCAAAAGCATTAAGCTCAGCAGCTCTGCCCTGGCTATCGCTGTGCGCTCCTCCCACTGTAACTCGACATCCCCACATTCCACCGCTCTGCTATTAATCTTCAGTTTAATAAACAAATAAATCTTTGCTTTAATAAACACCAGACGCTTGTTAAACTGAGGCTCAGAAGCAGCCACAAGAACATCTGAGAGGGCAGACATGAAGAATGGGTTTCTCAAGCGGGAGAAACTAGATCCTGAGACAGCCAGTTTGAGGGCCTAAATCACAGAAGGGATCATCTGTCTGCTCAGTCGCACAGCAGGGAATAAAGAGACTTAAAAGTGACTAAATGCAGTGCCATGGAGAGGAAGGACATAAATAACACTAGGGACAGGGGGTCAAGAATGGCTGCTGAAGGATCTACGAGCATCAGTCTTCGCTGATCGTCTTGTGGCATCACGAAACAGTAGTTAGGCCGTGGTTGTTGAAGAACAATTTCTACTGCGTTCTCCATCGCCACACGTCCTGCTTACGGGACAAAGGACCCACAGCTTTGGCATCACACCTCTGAAACCTTCCTCATGTCCCGTAGAAAGGCAGCCTTCACCCTTCACTGCATGCTTGTCACGGACCACCCGCTTCCTCACAGAGGTTGCACAAACAAGCCATGGCCTCAGCCACGTACAGCTCCAAGGCTGAAGGACAAGATCACATTAGTTGCTCCATTCCGTAAGCAAAACATGCAATCTCAATGCTTGTTATTGGTCTATAATTACTGTCTGGTTAATTACACTGAACCTACAACTCGTGCAACCAGCAATGCACAAGGTCAGACCTCTCACCATGCTGCTCTGCTCCACTCAAGACTGACCTAGCATAAAAATCTCACGAAACAAAGACTCTCAGCTTCTTTCTCAAAGCCTGACTGATGAACCAGACACAGGTACCCCGAGTACAGCAGAGTCAACTCTCCTGTACACACAGCCCTTGTGAATAACAGCCCAACAGAGCTTGTTCGGCTGCACAGTGCTTCACCATACACGTGTGGCATTTCCCCTTTCTTCAAGGGTTCCTCACCTACATCTGGTGGCCACTAGTGAGCATTTAATTGCCGCTATCAAGTATTAAAGACCCTCTTATCTACACGAGATAAAAGCAGTGTTGTCCTCCTTTTCCAATAGGATCTACTGTACTATAAGACACCAAATTACCCCAGTCAAAAACGTGCTGCAGCATCAAAAGGAAACAGTTCCTGAACCGCACAGCATGCAAGTGGCACAGAAGCCCAACAGACAGAGGGAACACCAGCACACACTGCCTGACACTGGGCTAAGAAGCCCAACAGACAGAGGGAACACCAGCACACACTGCCCAACGCTGGGCTAAGAAGCCCAACAGACAGAGGGAACACCAGCACACACTGCCTGACGCTGGGCTCTTGGCCTTCAGAGCCATTTTTCAAGCCAAGCACCCCACTCGTCATGCACTCCTAAAGCAAAAGACGAGCTGGCTGACATCTGCAGTGCTGTACAACCCCCTTCTCCCTGTATAATCACCTACCTCCTAGAAACACATGAAAACCACCTGTTTTCTTTCCCTCTCTAAAGTCTACCTCAAAACTACATCCTTTGCAAGAAAGTCCTGATTCAAGTTGTCCTTGTTTACTTTTCTAGTAGCCAATTGTCCAGTGGTTTCACGCCAAACCCTGATTAATTCAAGGCTGACCTCCACAGTTTGTTTATATTGCTGTGAAACAGATCAATAAGGGCTATTTTTCTTCTCTACAATTCTCTCTTTCCCAATACCAGCCCCAGAGCCTGCAGAGCTGCACTACGACTGCATCACGGCACACCACCGGGCTGCTGGACACGGTCATTAGTTATGACACAAACAGAGGAGAAACACAGAACGGACCCTAATACGTTAGGCCAGTTCCTCTGCAGCACTTAAAGCTGAGATGGGAAACCCGAGTCATCTTCTAAGCTTTAGCTTCCATCTGAAAGAGTAATCCTCTGATTTCTGACTGTAGCATAACCTGCAAGGCCTCTGAAAGCAGAGGAAAATGAAGGACGTGGCTTTCTTAGAGGACATCACGTTACACGGTAAGAACATCACAACCAGTGTTAACTGAAGCAACTGAAGCAACCCTAGATCATCCCACTTTGAGTTGAATATTGAAGCCACCATTATCCACATCCAGTTTGACAACCCTCTTCTTGGCTATCTCCCAGATATCACAGAGTGCTAAGGACTGGAAGGGACCTCCAAAGATCATCCAGTACAACCCAACTGCCACAGCAGGAGCCCCTAGATCCAGGGGCACAGGAACAGACCAGGCAGGTTTGAAACAGCTCCAGAGCCAGAGGCTCCACACCCCCATGGGCAGCCCCTGCCAGGGCTCTGGCACCCTCACTGGGAAGGAGTTGCTTCTCCTCTTGATGGGGAACCTCCTCAGTAGTACTAGCCCAAACAGATGCAATCGTGTTTGCGAGCAGACCCCCATGAAGTTCCATCAAATCAGTGTACAAGGCTCATTTTGAAGAGGTTAGCTAGATTTAGGGAAACAAGGGGCTCTGCCCAGACAGGGTTAATCTGTACAGCCATGTAAACACCACCTCTTCAGAAATCCACCTGTATTCAAGGCTACTGCATACCTGGGTTTCCCCTAAGAACATCCTCCCCTCTCTAAGCCTCCAGTGTTCCCCAAGACTCACAGCTACATATTTGGAAGTGGGGAAAGCCCAGTCCAGCCGGGCTGCCTTGTGCACACAAATTGTGACCCATGGCAGCCTTCACACCATCCTCACAAGTGACATCACCCCTATCCCAGCATCTCTGCCTTCATTTAGAGTCAAGGCTTTCAATATCACCAGCCTGTAAGTTAGCTTGGAGCCTGGTGTCAGTGCAAGCCCGGGTACCTGTCAGCTCAGCGTTTCTGCAAGCTCCAGGGCATTTTTCAGACGTAGAGGAGATGGAACAAAGCACAACACAAGCAAGAGGCCATTTCAGCTGCAGAGACTAAGAAGAAAAGCCCCTCTGTTCAGGCCAGAGAAGGCTCCAGGGAGATGTTTGTGCCACATTTCAGCACTTAAAAGGGCTAGTAAGAAAGATGGGGACAGTCTTTTGGTCAGGGGCTGCTGTGACAGGACAGAGGGTGATAGCTTTCAACTACGAGAAGCAGATTCAGACTATCACCCCCTGTCCTGTCAAACGTTTCTTAAGTCGAGGGTGGTGAGACCCTGGCACAGGTTACCCAGAGAGGCAGCAGAAGCCCACCCCTGGAACCACTCTAGGTCAGGTTGGGTCTTAGGGCTGTGAGCAACCTACTCTAGCTGCAGATGTCCCTGCTCACTGCAGGGGGTTGGACCAGATGACTTTCAAAAGTCCCTTCAACCCAAAGCATTTGGAAATGCCGTTCCACATCTGCTGTACTCATGAGAGCCTCCCGTGTGTTTAACAGGAGTGTGTTTAACTCCTGTGATGTCCACAGCTACAAAGGACTGGGAGAACCATCCACCAGATGGCACAGCTGGGAAGGTAGGAGGAAAAAAAAGACAACCAGCACACAAGAAGTCCACACAGCGAAGCAAAAAGAGGCTATCCTCTTTCTGTGCACCAGAGCGCAGCTAAGCCTGACCAGTCGCTAGGATCCTGGATGCCAGGACACGAAGGAAACAAACTCCAGGCTCATTTGGCTGAGTCCAGCTCTGTTACAGCAAAGCCATGGAGCTCTGTGTTTGTGTGACCTGTCAATCCTTGCAGGTTCACTTAGGATTCATTTTGGTAAAGCAATCGTATGATCAAGCGCCAAGCATCTCGCACACAGCTGAGAGCACAGGCATGTCCCTCCTCCTTCTAGTAAGGAAACAGGAACAGAGTGGAAGAACTAGGAGAAAGCCTAGCTGTGTTCAGACGGTGCGTACAGCACACACTCTTAGATGTGCTCTCCTTCAAACTGCAGTTAGTGCTGCGGTGGTCACTAGCCAAGCATGGGACACTGCAAGAGAAGGTGAATTCAAAGCACACTTGCCAAAGTCTCCACTTCACCAACGAATAAGCTGTTAAGAACTCAGCATGTGCGAAAGAGCACGAACTTAAAAGCCAGATTTCCTCTCTGACAGCTAAGATCACCACCCTGCATTAAACGGGTCGAGTCTTCCTGGAAGCCATCCTGAATTTACCTAATCAATCCAGCTGCCAGCATTCAAAACATCTCCCAAACCAGTATGTTCATATTCACACACATGCTGAGGGCTGGGGAGATCTCTTGATGAATTCTCCCAAGCATTTGGGATGAGAAACACCTCATGAAAACAACCCATCAACAAACCTACAGCTCATGAAGTGCAAGACCATCTAACTGGTTGGCAAGCCCCATCAAAAGGCAAGTTAAGGTGTCTTATAACCCCGAAGATACGTAGGCTTGGGCAACAGGGGTAAAAATAGCGAAGGGCAACTGAATCAAAGCAGAGCAAGACCTCACAACAGCTAATATCCCAGCCAAGAAAACGCGTGTCATCAACCAGCAACCCAACAGCAGCAGGGCAGCTTCCCCAGAGACTGCTGCCAACTGCTCTTCAATCTTAAAACCATCCCTGGCACTCCAAGTAACCCAAAGCACTATATGTGCACCGCTGGAGGTTTACTCACCCTGCCTTTCTCACTTCAAGGTGCATTTCTACAGCTCAAAAGCCACGTTTCCTTGCCCTTTAAGTCAAAGTTGAAGCGTGAGTAATGGAGCCAAAGAACTTGCTTTAAGCTTATTAACTGCTCCCGAGGTAAGAGTCAACAGGAATTGTTCTGCGCAAGCAGCACGGGGAGGGATTCATCCTCGCTTTACCAGAACAGGTCAGCTAAGCAACAGCATGAGCTGCAGAACGCGAGCTGCCGACTGCACAAAAAGCAAAGCTGCCCTGTCAAGCACTGCGGTGTGAGCCACAGTTTAAACATCAGACAGATAAAAGATGGTAAAAGGCAGCAAAAATAACTCTTAACTCATTCTTTTCATAGCTTTTGTGGAATTTTTTCAAGTAAAACCTGCAAGAATCAGACACAAGGGTTTTGAAGATGATCCTACAGCTGCTAGTGGGTGGTAGGTTGAGGAAAAACTCTGCTTCCTTGAAAAACCTCCCTAACCTCTGCTCTGCTCAGAGGGAGCAACTATGGAACTGAGATGAACAATCCCAGGCAAAGCCGAGTCCAGAAGTTGCACACACACACACACATCCCTCAAGACTTCAAGTCGTAGAGAACACAAAGCACAGATTAGGTTGCTTGGACACAAGGCACCCAACCATAACCTAAAGAGCCATAAAGTTGCAACACGAGTTCTTTATGGTGCCCGTAAAGGGTACGGAATAGGCATCCTGAACACCTTAGTTAAAAACAAACCTCAGCAGAATCCTGTTGAGGATAATCGGGAGCAGAACAATCCACCAAGTTCCACAGCAAAACCCCCCTCCTTTCAAAGCAATCACAGTGTAAGTAACTACACCGGTGAAAGCAAAGGTACCTCTCCAATACTGAGCCTCATAAAAACCCTACCCCACACCAAGACGTGTTCTGATGTCCCCAAAAGGATTCTATGCTGCGCAGTTAGTATTTCCTAGGGTTCCATCTCATTCGTCTTAAAAACCCACCTGTTCCAACACACAGCAAAAGCGAGTTTTATTCAAAGACAGAACTTACACCGATGATACCTGCAGGTTCCTTTACACCACACTACGCTGCATACTTTAAACCACAAGCAGAACTGCCCAAAGCCCTCAGATATTGTAAGAAATTGGTATTATTTGCAATTTTCACACCTTTAAAGGACAGACAGAAGCTACTAAAAAAGCGCCACCAAACCTCAAAGCTCTCGTTTTTTAGTAACTCTGCTGAACACAACTTCCAGCCGTAGGAAACTCGTTCCTCTCCCAGAGCTCCACACAGGCTCCAAGAATTCCTTCCTATAAGCCCTGTGCAAAGAGATCCAGCTATCCAGGGAGCCACCAAATAAGCCAAGAGCACATTCCCAGGCACACTCTCAGCTCCAGCACAGCAGGTATTCGCTGAATGCGGAATGAAAGATTAATGGGAGAAGAGGCCTACGAATACGGAACATTCAGGCGAGAGGAACCGCTCGTAGGAATTCCTCTGCCTCCCCAACAGCCGGGGGCCAGGCTGCTCCCTCCTTGGTCTAAAACAAAGTGTTTAACGCACACAGAACCATGCCCGGCTTTCCTCAGCCACCCCCGAGAGCCACCTCTGGAGCCTGGAGGGGACCGCGAGCGCTCCCACAGCCCCGAACTCACAGCCCCGTGTCGAACACATCGCTTGGAACGGGGAACCCTGCGCCCGGCTCCGGCCGAGGAGGGCTCGGGCCGCCCGGCCCAGCCAGCGCGGCTCCTCCGGCCGCCCCTCGGGGTGACAGGGAAGGAGGGGAAGGGAAAAGTGACCGCCTGGGCCGAATGGGGAAGCTGAACCCACACGGCGAGGGCCGAACCCGAAATGGGGCCTCGCCTCCCTCCGAGGGGCTCCAGGGGGAGAGCGGGGCGGCAGCGGCGGGGCCCTCCCAGACAGAGGGGGACCCAGACAGACAGACAGAGACAGACAGAGGGGCCGGCGGGGCTGCCCGGCGCCCTGCTCACCTTCCAGCAGGCGGGTGATGAGGCTGTCCACGTTCAGCTCCCCATCCGCCATTTTGTAGCCACCAGACTCGGTCCCGGGCGGGGGAGAGGGCGGGGTGGA
>VZRI01010016.1:0-47700 GCA_013397515.1 Upupa epops
TTGCTCTGGCACCTCTGAGAAGGTATTTTTCACAGAAGTGATGTTCAGATCAACAAGAAGATATGTGAGGCAGAACCAGGGAGATTGTAAAACCATCAGGAAACATGCATGACTTAAGAATTCCTATTGTCAGAAACCCGCTAATCCCAAGACCCCAAAACTCAAGAACTTCAAGGACCCTGTCAGCCTGGGTGGGATGGGAGAGGGACTTGGAACTAACAGAATATGTATGAAATTATCCGGCATCAAGTGGATATGTAAATTAGGAACCCTATAAACTAAGTAAATCTGTTGTAACCCAGACTCACGAGTTCCCCCCCAGAGCTTACAGAGTCCAATGCTGTGTTGTAAATAAACTATTCTCCTGTTTTACAAAACCTTTGCCTCCATAGCATCAAAGGTGTTTCTAGCAGGGAGTTATTTTCCACCCCTCTTTTGAAGCTATTCTCCCCTATGAGAAGGGAAATGCATAGAAGAAGCCAAATATACAATCTGTCCCAGTTTCTGTATCAAAATGATGAGCGTGTGCTGGGAAGACCTGTTGGCTGAATAGTTCCTTAGACAAGTTTCTTAGGTTTTGACTTTGGGTTAGTGGACAACCCAAGGATACTTCAAACTTACATTGGAATTATATTTAACTAGGAACTCAGACTGGGGTTTGACTCGCATGCTTTCAAGCAGAGTAGCAGCCAAAGGAGAAACAGGAACTTACTTTTTAATGAGGAGTCCATTGTCCCAACTAAGCAGAGAGCGATGATGGATCCTAAGAGAGTAATTCTTGGGTTTGTGCCTAGAGAGAGATGTACCATAAAGCTTCTGAATGTGTGGGGCTTCACTGGAGCATTGGAAGAGATGATCAGGTTTGGCTTGAATATTTCTTTCAGGACCCAGGAATAAATGACACCACCATTCTGCTCAGGTCTGTAAGCTGGACCCTGGCTGTTGCAGTTGTTGGCAGAACATGGGGACATCCCTGGGGTGTGGAGTGTTCAGCAAACTGGACTGAGTAACCAAAGAGAAGGTAGCTACTTACAGCCCAGGCTTCATTGAGGCAGTCTATTGGGAAGGTGCTTTGGAAGGGGATACCGCCCTGGTGTTCAGCTTTTAGGAGGACCTTTTCAGGTGGCTGGTGTAAAGGAGAGTAGACCCCACACATCTCTTTCTGCCCTTCCTCTCTCTACTGAGCAAAACAAGCTACTATGTCTAGCACCAGCCATCCAACCTTCAGTCACCTATAGGAGCCTTCCTGATGCTCACTCAAATTTGTTTCTACTCCTTTTTCACACTAACACTAGAATTGGGTATCATCCCTCCTCATCAGCACTACATAAAACACAGTGACTTCCCTGAAAGGAGGTCTTTAGCCAAAATTTGATGTTTTAAGTAATTGCATCTATGATTACATCTACATTACTACAAGTAATAACACCTGTAATAAGAAGCATCTCATTGCAATTAGAAGCTTTAAGTAATTTAGTTAATGTTTTAACTGTTTAGAAGAAGCAATGCAGCCAAAATTTTGAAGAACCAACAGGCTCCTCACAGTGGGGCCAGTTATCACATTAACATCAATGAGAATATGATAGCTATCACATAATAAAAAGTGATCACATATTACATTGAAACTCTGTGCAAGAGCTTTAACCTTCTCCAGAGGATTTGAAGGCTGCTTACTCCTTATAATCTTGTACTGTAGGCTCTTGCGAGATGAGGCATACCAAACATCTTTCCACACATCTCAAAATAAGTGTATTTCACATAGAGGACGTCAAGTAAGCATGAAGGTTCACCAGACCCTAACACTCTACTTTCTTATCTCCTTGGGTTCATGCATGGAATGCATCAATACCCACAACAGAAACATCAAATGACTCAAACACAGACTATAAAATTAAAGAGCGCCAATCTTACCTGCCATCTCTGTAGACCTGGCAGGACTGGGAAACAGGCCAGTCCTTTATAGCACCTGAATCAGGGCAGAAAGCCCAGTCTGACCTGGGTGTGGCCAAAAGGGAGAACCTGGGACCAGACTGAGCCAAGAGGAAATATCTGTTGGTTTGCTTTCCTGCACTAAGTAGAAAGGTGCTCAATTCTCCATTCCTTCAGAGTAAATGTTGACTTCCCTGTGGGGAAAGGAAAAATAATAAAGGCAGATATTTCTTTTCTGCAAGTTGATGAGATGAGCTTCATTTTATGATAGTAAAAGCTGATGGTGAAATGTGGCTCCTTTTTCCTTGTTGGTTGACACCTGCGATGGTTTGAGAAGCCCAAAATGGGTCATTTGGTCCACAGGCACTGGTGGAGTGTACCGAGGTCCAAAGCTCTGACAGGTGGATCTGCCTAAATTTGTATTGAGGAAAGGCTGCACCTTGTTTAAAATGGCTTGGTGAGATGGTTTGTTCCAGCGAACAGTGATTTTGTAAAGCATCTAAAACTCCCGCTGAGCAACACAGATGGCAGCGGATGGGCAAAGGATGGGCAGTTGCACACAAGCTCGAGATGTTTCCAATAAAATCACTCTCATATTATGTGGGTAATCACAAAAATTCTCTCTGCAAATTAGAACAGGACAGAGGTGCAAGTTCCATCCGAGGAATGAATAAAGCATTGAGGCAGCCAAGCACTTCAAAGTGGGTTACGACAGCTACAGTGGAGAAAGAAGGGCTGTACCGCAGAGGACTAACGGGAAGGCAGCAGAAATAACTCTTCTAACGTCAGTCCAGCCGATACTGCAAGACAAAGCTGAATTCTTACTGTCAATCGGCCCTGCAAACCTCACAAGACTAGGTAGCAAATCCTTCCTACTGTTTAAATATTTTGACAGTTCTTATTAAGCCAAAATAAATAAAAAGACATTACGGGAAAGGAAACGGTTGACAAACATCCATAATTTTAAATCTGGGAAAAAAGTAAGACAAAAAATAGTGAAAATCAGATCTTCACCTTCTACCCTAAAGGGAAATTCAGAGCCAAAAGCAGAAGCTGGCCCCTAGTACCAGTGGGATGCTAATCACTGTTCTACCTTGTTCATCTAGCCTGCTGCTTACAACCTGAACATAAGCAGAAGTTTAGGTAGCTAAAGAGTGGTTTTACTGTTCCTTTTGTATTTGTGACATACCAATGCAATTGCCTTCATGCCCCAGTGAGAGCCTGGAAGCCCCAGCTGCCCTTGATGCAGGGACATCACCTGTTTTGAGGGTCTGTGTTGCATCTGCAGGTGGTGCCATGCTGCTTGAGCTGTAGTTCTCCTACCCAAAGCACTTTCTTTCTGCCTATGATTTCATCAATCTGCCTTCACCAACAAGCAGCTCTTGTGGAAAGGAATTGTCAAAACAAAGGGTCTCAACCTCCAGCCTGGGATGATAGCTGGTGAGACTTCCTGAGAAAACAACCCTCAGTCCCCCAACAGGAGGTGCAGTAGCTACACTTGTGCTACAGGACCCCATGCCCATGGCTCACTCTCGACGTTTCTCTCAGTGGGACCTTTCACAGTGTTGTGGCAACAGCAAGGGATGCTCAGGAGGTGGCACCATAGGTCTTTCTAGTATCGTGAAGGAGTTCTTCCATGGGGTTCCTGCAGCTGCATGATGCTCAGGAGTGAGATTATTACCTTTTTCTGTAAGTCCTCCTTTAAAGACCCACTACTCATCAACATCCAAGGCTATGAAGCCTTCTTAGTGCAGCCCTCCATCTGCTATGGAGACTACTCCATAGCCACAACAACAGATTGCCCAGAGCCCCATCCAGCCTGACCTTGAATGGCTCCATAGATGGAGCCTCCACCACCAATCTGGGCAGCCTGTTCCAGGGATCCTCCACACTCAGATTCAAGAACTTTTTCCTCCTGTCAAGCCTACATCTCTCTCCCCTTTTCTGGCTTCAAATCATGACCCCTTGTCCTATCATTCCCTGACCTGAACAGACTTCCCTATCCTTCTTACAGGTGTTGGAGTGTTGGAAGGTTGTTATAACATCCTCCTGGAGTCTTGATCATCATATGCCTTTGTATTACACCCATAGAGATGCTTAAGCTCTGTCTTATGGTCAGGACAAAGTATCTTCAACGCTGTGTCAGCGAATGGTGACCACTGTGTGCCTGGTCCAGCCCAGACAGCACTCAAGGCAGTCACTGTTTTCAGAAACCTAGGGCATCAAAGGGTGAAATCTACCAAGTAGAAGCAGAGTCTGAACATCTCTTTGAGGAAGAATAAAGTCTCACAACAGATCTTGTGGTTTTCGATATTGCATAACACAGCAAAGTGCCATCAATTACAAGAGAAGAGCTGTCAGTTCTCTGTTGAACTCAAGAGTTTTCCTTGATCACATCCTGTTCTTTCTTCTAGGCAAGATTGTTTTGTCTGTAAATATCACAAGCATTGCAGATAGAAGTAGGAGTTCACTGCTGGTGAGCCAAGATTAGATAAGGGAAAAGTCAACAATGAAAAAAAACCCATTCTGAGAAATACTGTGGGAATTCTGTCCGTCCGCTGGGGCAGGGTCATGGCCATGGACTCCCGCAGAGACCCCCACACACATGTAAGATGCTGTGATGGCCGAGTGGTGAAGGCGTTGGACTTGAAATCCAATAGGGTTTCCCTGCGCAGGTTCAAATCCTGCTCACAGCGGGAGATTTTATTAGATGCTCCTGTCCTCTCCAACACAGTCCTGTAACCCCTCATCAAAGGACCCTGAACTCCCACTGCTATCAAGCAGAAACCTCTTACCTTTAAGAAGAGGACAACACCACATGGTGTTCAGGGAGCAGCCCTGCATCTCTTCTTATCACAGGAAGAGGTCCTACAATAACAGGTCAATCCCACGCAGCCCTATCACCCTGTTTCCTACAGGCTGGTGGCTGCCCCTCACCACACCAGAGTGCAGCCTGATCTCAGTGGGAGACAGCAGGCTGCTGCCATGCTGCAAAATTCATCCAACCCTAACTCAGGCAGAGGGTGTGGGAGCTCTTGAACCCCTTTGCTGAACTCCAGGAGATGCTGGGGGACAGTGCAAGCACCCATGAAAAGGTTGACATCTGCAGCACTAACCCTTTTCCCTGGCTGGGAATCGAACCCAGGCCGTGGCAGTGAGAGTGCCAAATCCTGACCACTAGACCACCAGGGAAGAGATGTGGATGTTGATGGACCTGTTGGTGGCCACCAACCAAGAACCAGAAGGGACAGGGACATTCATCTTCTGCAGCCTAAAGAGAGAACCATAGAGTGGATGCCACAGCCTTTCTATGGGACTATGAGGGATGACAGGTCTTTTCTGAATGCTGTAGCATTAGGAAGACCCTCTGCATAAGAAGACCCAGGAGAGGGTCCCAGGCACTGCCAGACCTATGTGAGGCTGCAATGCTAGGACTCCGATCAGCACCAGCTTGGGGAAGGCAATGGTGGTCAGTGGTTCAGGAAACAACTTAGCAGTCCCCTGGGCATTGACCAGGGAGATTCGGTCCTGATGCTGATGGAGCATGAAACCCACTTGTACCAGTCTCACATGACACCGTCACACTGGGCACAAGAGATCTACCTTCATGGACACAACCCTGACTGCTGGTGCCTGTAGTACCTCAGGAGAAACCAAGTGGGGTAGGTGCAGACTGTTGTCAGAAGACATTTCCCTGTTCGGGGGAAACAGGGGTCTGAGCCTTTCAGCTGGACCTCATTCCTACTGGTTCCACAATAAATTTGCATCTTGTTTTTCAAAAGGAAATATCCAGTTGGGGCCATCTTTTGAGACTTCATCTAGAGCTGCAAAGAGTAGCTAAACCTGGTTTCCAGAGTCCTTCTGGGGAAGCAGAATCTTTGCCTTCATTTCCCTGCAGAAGGAAGAGAGTCCTTTAGCCAATGTGCCTGGGGAGCTGCTCTACCAGAGGGGCTGGTAGCAATCATGGGCATTGACTGGGCATCCTGCAGCAGTGATGCTTGTGATCCCTTCCATTCTCCTGCACAACACACAGCCTGTTTCCTTGGCTTCAGACATTCTGGTTAAGAAAATAGGACTCAAAAATACAAATCACTTGAGGCAGAAGGAATAAACAACATTCTTATGATGTCCTCCCAGAGAGGACGACAGAAGTCTCAGTGCTCCTTGGATGCTCATGTGGAGAGGAGGTGTACCAGCACATAAAGGATGGCTGCCAAGAAGACAGTGCCTTTTCAGTGACCTAGAAAAGCCGAGGTGATGAGTGTAAGTTATTCCTGGAGAGATCCCCTTTCAGTCCAGAGGAAAATTCTTCCCTGTTACAACAATTAACCACTGGAATCATCTCCCGAGGGAAGGGGTCTGTTGCCCTGCACTGGACAGTCAGACCCAGCTGGACAGGCTGCTGGGACAGCTCATTTAAACTGGATTTTTAGCTTGATAGGTTGGACTAGATGATCCTCAAGGTCCCTTCCAACCTAGTATCCTATGAATCTAGGAATCTGTAAAAAAGTGAATGGACAGATAGAAAATCTCTCTGACTTACATGGGTCAGTGTGCACCAAGTGCAGAAATACCTCCAGGTGCCTTGTCTTGCCCCATGCATCCCCCAGAAATGGCCAGGGCAGCTCTGGTCTCCATCTGAGGGCCAAACCCAGCATGGCTCCCCCTGTAGCCCTTCTGTAAATGGACTGAGGCCTCAATGGGACTTCTGGCATCCAGTTCCTTCCCTCTGTGGTGCCCTGATCTATGCCTGGGTGTCTCTGCAGTGTCTGGTGGACCACAACCACTGACCCTCACAACCACTCCCTTTGCCATCACCTTACCCTGAGGAGCTTCATGGCAATGAGCAGGAGGGGCAAGGGAAGACAGTGGGCAGCTCTATGGGAGAGCAGAGGATGAGGAACTGACCTGGAGTCGGGATGGAGCCACAATAGTCTGGCATCTTCCCAACACTCTGTTGAGATGGTGAGGGCTACAGAATCCTGCACAGGACAAACCCCTGAATGAGAGACCAGACCGGGCTGTGCAATGGCAGTATGAGTTTATGCCACCCCTTGGGCATGTTGCGCGAGGGAAGAGGGACCAGTGTGGGGCTGAAGCTCAACCACCACGCACTTTCAGAAAGATATGCAGATGTCATGGTTTCGGTCTCCTCTACAAGCTCCAGCAGAGTCTGAGTTCTGTCAGCCTTGCGGTTGAGGAAGTGTCTGTATCTCTCTGTGGTTTCTTAGATCTCTATCTGAACCTGTCAGAAGTCTTATCACAGACAGTAACAGTTTCTTCCTCTGCCAGTACATCTGGGGACCTTACATCAGGTTCCGTTGCTTGTCCCATAGCAGGACAGCCTGTCTGTGATGGAAGAGAAAGGAGAGATGAGCAACTGCCACCTCACCAACAGCAACAAAGGAGTGATGCAGTCCAGAATCTGCACATTGGAGCCTGGGAGGGTGCAGGACCGTGTGGGGAGGCAGGTGGTGGAGATGTAAAAGCTTACTTTCTACAGGCATTGCTCCTTCAAAAGAGGAGTTTCACTCCCAAGATCAACCCTGGGGCAGCAGTGAGACCTCAAGGCTCAGTACAAAAAGCAATTGACATTGCAATGAGGAGATGAAACATGTCAGCTTAAGGGATCCAGGGCATGAGCAATACCTGCCCAAAATGAGCCAGAGCAACAGTCTGGCAGAGCTCCAGTCCCCCTCTGCCATACAAAAGATCTTCAAGAACTGGAGTGGCAATAAATAATCCCTCTTCCCACCTCTGAAAGTGAGATGCCCCTTGAGAAATTCCCACTGAGATCTTGTGCCTTTCAAAGCCTGAGTATCTGCTACCATAGAATCATCAAGGTTGGAAAAGATCTTCAAGATCATCAAGGCCAACCACCTGCCCTACAACCTGAACCATCTTCCAAATCCATGTTGCTGTTCTGCCTCAAAATGCCACCAGTTTGTGTTTGTGACAACACTGTGGTGTCAGTCACTTGGTTCTGCTCCAGGTCCGTCACAAGCAGGAGTCCTGAGGGTCTCTAGGACACCAAACCCCATGAGAGTGCCTCCTAGGAGGATGAATTAGACAAGCCAAGGACTCCTGCCTACCCCAGCAGCCATCTGTGGCACAGTCTACATGGAGACCCTCCTACCCACCCATGGGGACACTGGTGAAGGGGACACTGTGTGGACATAGCCCAAATGCACCCAGCCGCAGGAGGACTCTGAAGTCCAAACACAGATCCAGGAGACGTAACGAGGGAGAAGAAAAATGGGAGCAAAGCAGCACTGTTTTGTTGTCCCTGCTGTGTTACTGGGGCCACTGGGCAGCAAGGAAATCCCAAGGAGATGAGCTCGTGGTGCCTCGTGAATGGCAATTGTTGCTGAGAGCTGGGAGTGAAAACACCCAGAGAAACCACAGGCTGTGGGCTGGCAAATTTGGTGCCTGTTGCTGAGAAGAGGGAGGTGAATAAAGAGGAAACGCTCCCTGGGGCATCCTGGGGAACCCATCTCCCTGCGGCAAGTGAAGCGCTGGGGAGCTCTGGGCAGGTCGCATCATGAGTCTCATCTCATGACTGTGAACAAGAGCGTGCACAAAGAAAACCAGTCCCTCTCCACCCCCCATGAGAGGAACCTTCTGCATCCCAGCTTGTGTCAAACTGATGCTGGAATTTGTGTTTGCCCCATGTGTCTAGAAGAAGAAGGCATTTTCAGAGAAAGACAATCAAGCTGGTGTTCTAGGTTAGGAAAAAGATAGGTTTTGATAAAAAAAATAGGATATGACTTGTTTTAGATGGTGAGAGAGGCGGAGGGGACCCCCCACCCCAGACGGTTCACCTGCCAGCTCAGAGAAGTTGCAGCCCTTGTCAGCTAAATGGCCCGGTTGAGTGAACAAAGGGAAAGGCCAGCTGCTGCCAGTGGCTCTGGCTATGCCAGCAGACAGTATTTTCCGTGTGCAGACTGAAGTGTGCGGGCACATAGAGGTACCACCAAGGTCAATTCTTCCCCATGGTGAGCGGAGCAGTTACTTTGATTGTCACAAGCCTGGAGATGCCTAGATCGATGGGCTAGCCTTAAAGAGGGAAAAAAGCCGAAAGCCCAAGCCCCAAGAAGGGAGTTCACTGCTGGTTGGCTGATGCCGTTGCCATTGTGTGCTCGCCACGTGGCCGGGCCAGGCGGCCACTGCCATCCTGATTTACAGGACAGCAGGAAGAGAAACCTTGTCACAGGTTGCCTCTGAGGAAGACTCCGGGACTGCTTTGAGTTAGCAGGAGTATGGAGCCCATAGGGCACTCGGTCTTCCAGCTTGGCAGAACTGTTTGCGCAAGACAAGCTGAAGATCTGGAACTCTTAAACCTCTGGCAGAATGTTGGGAAATTGGGGTTTGAGCTGTTCGAGAGGTGGTTCCCCCTTGTTGCAGCTGCTGCACTGTGCTGAGTGGATCCCTCTCCCCAGGGGACCCGACCTGAAGACCCATACAGAATGCTGTGCCCATTTCTTTTTCTCAGAATGTGTGTAATGCTGTTGTGACGGAGTTTCTGTTTTGTTTGTGTCATCTAGTTGTGCTACAAGAACATCTTTTTGTGCTTAGATGGAGATCCAATAAAGCCTTCTGTTTCCAGGAGCTGTTCTCTCTAGCCTGATAAATTCTATCCGAGGCCTCTTGAGACCCAGCTGGCTTTCCTTTTGGTTTTGGGGATTTTTCCCTTAACCTGGAATAGTTTGGTCTCCCAAGCAAATACTGCCCTTACTGGCTGGTGCTGGGGTGTGTTAGGAGCTCCATACAGGAAGCACAGCATTGGGGATTTTGTGTTTTATGGTGCCAAGACTGACAGTCCGTATCTACCACCGATCTCCAGGGTGTCAGCCATCCTTGCTGCCTGAACAGGCAGCAGAGCTCATTGCCTGCCTGCAGCTCATGCTGCCTGCACTGGTTTCTTGCACACACCTTGGGCACATCCCAGACCCACCACAGGAACAAAGACCCCCTGGGTGAACCTGTACCATGCCCAGGAGGTTTTGAGGATCTGAGCAGCTTTGTCCCCAAAGCCTGAGTGATTGAAAAAATAGTGAAAAATAGTGACTGAGCTGAGATCCTCCCTTAACTCCTCTGGTAGGATGAGTTTGATCAATGCTGCTGTCGTGTTGGTGAACGTAATTGTGAACCTGCTGCTCAAGGACAGTTTCATATCCTGTCTTGGTGTGCCTAGTCCTCCTGCGGGTGCGCATTTGCTCACACCCCACCTCACACAGAAGCTATTTCGCTATTTCCTATACCTGCTGCTTCCTTTTTTTATTAGCATTTCTGAAGCAAAAGTGCCATGACATCAGCTCTGTTACGTTTTGGAAACTCCACGCGTGTGCCTTGAAATCAGACAGGGCTGAGTACCATCCCTATAAAAAGCAAGAACTGAGCCAGCACTTCACATCAGACACAGGAGGAACCCGCTCCAGTCCTGCCTCTGCCCTTGCAGCTCTTTTGTGTCCATAATGAACCTCTCCACAGTGTGTGTCTCCATCATCCTCATTGCTGCTCTCCTTTCTCAGGCATCTCCTGCTCCAAGTGAGTACAACATCACGCTGCTCTCTTGGTGTGGATTTTTGCTCTGTTGGGCACCGATTTCCCAGAACAACTGGGAATAGTTAGCTGCAGAGCCTGTAAACCTGTGTGCTTATCTTCTGCTCTCTTGAGACTGGGCTTCCTTTCTGATGTTGTTTTATCTTAGGGATGAATTTTACTGGTAAGTTACAAGGTTTTGAGGTTTTCTCTCTCTTGGTTTTGTTGCTGGGCTTTAGGACTTGTCCCAGGGTGGCTGAAGGGATTTTTATCCATGCAAGAGGGTATAAAACACATAACAAAGCATCCTAGCAATGACTTTCGCCAAGCTTTGATGTTCACAGCAATTTCTTTCTGACTTTCTGGGGGAAGAGAAAGAAAAGAGGACTCTGCAGTTGACTCAAGGGATGGTAGCCCATGTCTGGGCTAGGGAATGAGCAGTTCACTGAGTGCTGGGCTCACGTTGGTTTTCCTGATCTTTTCCAGTTGGGGCTGACACAACAGTGTGCTGCTTCAGCTACACCCTACGAAAGCTGCCCCAGAGCCATGTGAAGGATTACTTCTACACCAGCAGCAAGTGCTCTCAGCCAGCGGTTGTGTAAGTACCAGCTCTTATACTTAAGTGCCACCTGCAGGGCTTGAACTTGATATACCAGGCACTCACACTGCATCCAGGCTCCCTTAAGCACTGAACATGGCCAAGAATATCTGAGTGGGGGGGTTCTTCCAGAGGGCCTTCATCTCTCCCTGCCCCCCTAGGGTGCTTGGGCGTTTGTGTCCTTTCTCTTCTCTGGGGATGTAACACACCCTTACCTGACTTGACAGGTTCATCACCAGAAAGAACCGGGAGGTCTGTGCTAACCCTGATGCCAAGTGGGTGAAGGAGTATGTGGACACCCTGGAGCTGCAGTGAGCCCTGGGGGCTCAGAGGTCTCTGCCCTGGAGAAGTCCTGCAAGACCATCCAGCAGAGTCATGGTACAAACCCAGAACTCTTTCTGGTGAGCATCAGGTCCTGCTGAGCCACCTTGGGACCCTTGAAGAGCATTTTGTCTTGCAATGACATTGTTTATCCATAATAACCACCCTCAGGGGCAGCTGAGATGCTGGGGACCTTCTAGTCTTGCCACCCTGCCTTAACGCAGCCTGTTGTGTGACATGTAGCTGAACTGTTCCCTCCGCATGCCTCTGCTGATAGAACAGGATGGGGGGTTAACCTCAGAGCTGTTGAAATGAGGTGACAGTGTTGTCATGCAAACCCAGACTGACTTGCAGGTCAGGAGGCTGAATTTTGCCCTGGTGTGGTGGGTGCTGTGCATAAGATCTGTCTTTCTAGCAGAGGAAGAGGTATGCTGGTTACTTACAGGATGCTCACTGTAGAACCACATTGTTCAACCTTGTTCTCAAAATGCTGTCTCTTGCTGATGCCAAAGAATAAAGGTTTTGTCTTTCTGTGTCAGCTCTGGAAGAGGTTATTTTGCTCCTACCTGAAAAAACAGGAGCAATTGGACCCCACTACAATCATTTTGGGAGAAGCAGGGGAAGAGCCCAAACTTCCCAGCTGGAAGTCGCTCAGCCTCCTCCCCTAAAAACCTTCCTTTTGCATCACCTCCCTGCTCCCAGCACCACAGCTCCATCAGGACTCCAGCACGTCCCAGGAATGTTCTCTGGAACCCAAATCTCTCCTCAGTCTGTTCCCCCCACTCATAGGAGTAGCCAAGGGCAGGAGCTGCTGGAGTTGGTCCCACTGGGTTTGTCCCTGGTAAAGGGATATCTGGAAATCACAGGGTGGGGGTGAAGCTGCTCCAAAGAGTGTCAGGATGAGCACAGATCTGTCACTTATCCCTCTTGAAGCTGGGTTGGAGAGAGAGCCAGGCAACATTATTGGTGGAGAAGAGATGCCCCACAGCAGAGCTGCACTGAGTCCCACCCAGGGCTGGGCAATGTTGTGTAGGGTGGAGATATCCTATCCCACTAAGAGGATGTTCTGACCTTCTTCAGAGAAGGTCCCAGTGCTACACTCCTGGCTCTGCCTCAACTTGCTGCTGGTTCTTGCAGGCAGGGAGAAGGTCAGCCGGCTACAAACACAAGTGGCTACTACAGAGCATGTGTGGCAGGCACCTTTGGGATATTTCTCTGCGGGACATCAAACACCTGCCCTGGCAGTACTTCACTGGATGCTGGCTGGTGACTCACTGGACCCTGATAAGTCCTGATTTGCATCCTGAACTTGATACCAGCCCCACTATGTCCCACATGCAGTCTCATGGTGGAGATCATCCCCACTCACAGTCCATTTTGCAGCACAGATGTTCTTGAGCTGCTGGCAGAGCAAAGAAACCTGCAGGAAAGCCAGTGCTGGGCTGGCAGAGGTGACATGGGGAAGGGTAATGGGGACGGATCCATAGCTGAGCCACCTCTTGCAGACTCTCATGCAGCAGGTAAGAAAGGACAAAGGGACCTGCCCTCATGGTTCCTGACAGGGCAGATGGGACCGGGATGGGGGAACAGGGCTCCTGGAGCAGACTGGCTCAGTTGCTGTTTCTGGACATTCAGAAAGGAAATCAAAACCAGAAAGTCTGGAGATGGAAATTCCCACACACGCCTGGGCTGCCAGCCAGGGACTGTCCGTTGTGGAGCCAGATGGAGCTTCAAGTCCTTCTGCTTCTTCAGCCTTTCCCTTGCACCCTGGGACTGGGGCAAACATCAGAACCCCCAAACAGCCTTCCCTTTTATCATGACACCTGCCCTCTGTCCAGGTAACCCCAGATCAGGAGGTGTTTGGGGCTCTTGCAGTTCCTCTGCAGAACCAACTCAGCTGCTCAGCTCAAAAGCCAACTGTATGTGCAGCAGGTTTGGGGAACTGAGCTGTCCTCATGGGCAGAGAAGATCCCCAGCATCCCCTTCCTGGTGGCCACTTTCTGCTCCAGTGTTTCACACTGGGAAGCCCTGCTCAGGACCTACACCCCTCTGCAGGTTCTGTCTTTCTCCCGTGATCACAAGCTCTGGACCTACAAGATTTTTGAACCATTTTATTCCAGTTTGGACCTGACACTCTCTGCTGGGACCCTGCTGTGCCAGGAAAGTGTGAGAACCCTCTCAGGGGTGAATAAGAGCCTGTACTTTTCCCAAATCCTCCTACCAGGAGGCATCCCCACAGAGCTGGAGAGGAGCCCTCCACGTGGTCCCCCCATCACCAGCACCATCATGCAGAACACAGCATGGTGTCTGGGCTGGGTCCGACCTTGGCTGGGATGCAGCTTCTTGGGTGCCTGGAAAACACAAGACTAGGAGGAAATCACAGGACAGTGTTGAGGCTGAGGTGATTTCCCAGCCTCAGGATTGCAGGATTGCCAAGTCTGATCTGTAGCTGCGGGGAAAAAATGAAACAATAGGAGAAAGGAATTTCTGCATCCCGACTGGAAGAGGGTGGCTGCAAGGCCAGGCCAGCTCTGGGTGACTCTGCTGTTTGGGATATTTCTCAGTCTGCCGAAGCAGGGGAGACCTGAGCATCGCTGCAATGGGCATCTGTGCCCAGCAAGGGGCTTTTACCCCTGGGACCTGCCCCTTCCCATTCATGTTGTTCTGCAGAGCTGTGTCCTGGGAATCCCAGAGTCACAGAAAATTAGGGGTTGGAAGGGACCTTGAAGAAGAATCATTCAGTGAAATCAATGATTTGAAGGATGGATCAATGACTTGATGATCTCAAGGGTCTTTTCCAACCTGAATGATTCTATGATTTTAAGGACTGCAGATGTTGTAACCCCACAGCATAGCTGAACCCTTCCCTTTGTTTTACAGGTAGGGAAGCGAGGAACAGCCCCCACTGGGGTGGTCAGAAAGACGTCTGGTCCCTCTGCCTCTCTCCAGACTCAGCAGGACCCAGCTGCACATGGAGGCTGATGGGCAGAAGTGTGGTGGTGTCTTAGAGGAACAGGTATCTGTGAGGGGTGATACCATAGGGACAATGGCAGGATGCGTGAGGGTGCCTGTGGGACTTCTCTGGGAAAAACGGCTGCTTCACTGGAAGAAATGGCTGATAGAGGGAATGTGGACAGGGAACTGGTCCTGCTCTGCATTCCAGCACCCTTGGCACGAGGGTGCACCAGCAGCTCATGAACCGTGCACTCCTGCCAGCCCTAGCACCACAGCAGCTCCATCCCTCTACTTCCCTACATCTAACCATGAGCCATTCTCCCCGCTCCCCCTTCAAAACATCTGGCAGGATGTCACCCATGGAGTAACGTGTCCCATCATCACCCCATTGCCCAGGGACCAGTTTGGGGTAAGGTCGGCTGAGAGCAGCCAGCAAGAACACAGGAGGTGCCTGAGGTGTGTGGAGAGCATGTTCATGTGTGGAAGAAGGCCATGTCTAGTTCTGCAGAAGAGTGGGAGGTGTATGTGTATGTGGTGGGAGGGTGAGATGTCAGAGGGTATTCATGTGTCTGCCGTATGGAAACTATGGGTTTGCCTCAAATATTTCCCATCACCATGTGCCACACAAAGTGTGCAGATGGGCTCAGGGTGACGTTCTGTCTCTGTGCTGATGACCCCGTGTCAGAGACACATAAAGTGAAACGAGCAGAGGTTTTCTCCAAATTCTTTATTCTCCAGAAATATTTCACACATATAAGCCAGGACTACTCATCCTCCACCCTCTGAGCAACCCTCCCATAAAGAACATTTTTATCCACAAAGAACTGCCTATTCCACAAGATAATTTCTTAAATAATTTAAAATAACATAAGAACAAGAGAGGTGCTGATCCGTGAGTCCTCCCAGGCCGCAGGAGAAGGTGTCAGCCTGGTCTGAACAAGTTGAGGGCAAGTAACAGCACCCCAAAACGAGGTGCCTGTTGATGCCCTTCCAGGAGTCATTTGGAGCAGCCTGCAGAAGACCTGGGTTTGTCCAGCCCCTGCTGCCCTGGTGTCCTGCTCCATCACAGGAGCTCAGGATAGTGCAACTCATGCATGACAGCAGCTATAGTGGCCATCATACTTCACTCAGTTCTGCTTCAAGTTTTGCAGGTAGCTTTGAACCCAGGTGTCACTGGGATTGGCACAGACCTGTCGGCCTTTCTTGGTGATGAACCTGCAGAGCAGGGATGAGATGGATTAGATCTCTGCTTGGACCTGCATCCCACGAGAACTTGGATCCCAGCTTTGGGACATTGCAAGAGGTGCCCTAAGCTGATGCTGAAAGCAGTAGCTGGCTTTGGAGGTCCCTTCCAACCCCATACATCCTGATTCTATGATCTCCCCCATTCCTGTCCCTTTTCCCCACTGCCTCCTCCACTCCTGCAGGAACACTGAATAGTATCATGGATTCATAAAAGTTCTGGGGAAGGAAGGAACTTATAAAGTCAACTAGGCCAACTCTCCACACTGATCTGTGTGCATCCCCACAAGAACATCACAGGTGGTCCCTGTGTCAGTCCTTTCCCCTTGCTGGGGTTCTCCTCACTCTGCTCTGTTCCTGCAGAACCCCCCATGTCCACAACCACCTCACAGAGCTTACACCTCACAGAATCACCTCCACAGCTGCTGTCCCCATACTGTCCCAGCTTGTCTGCACCTAGGGGTCAGGGCTAGCACTTACACGATGGCTGGCAGGGTGCAGCTGGTGCTGGTGCTGTAGTGGCGCTGGATGAGCCTCCGCGGCAGCTTTTGTTGTGCATAAGAGAAGCAGCAGGTTGAGAGGTCAGATCCAACTGGAAGAGGAAAGGAGAGACAACGTGAGTATAGGCTGTGCATTGGGAGCAGCAGCCCATCAGCTCTGGAAGCTGTGATGGTGGGTAAGGGAATAAGGAATTATTTAAGGTTGAAATGGACACTGGGGGTCACCTGGTCCAATGCCAGGAGCAATATTCTGAGGTAGTGGAGACAATTCCCACCCAGTCATTGCTCAGAGGTTCATTTCCCCATCTCCTCCAGCCCCAGGACATAGACTGAAGTTCTAAATAACCAGGAATAAGTACTCTGAGCCCAGGATGGATGGGTGGATGGAAGCATGGAAGTAAGGATGGCTGGATGGTTGGATGGGTGGATGGGTGGATGGATGGACAGATGAATGGACAGATGGATGGATGGATGGATGGATGGATGGATGGATGGATGGATGGATGGATGGATGGATGGATGGAAGCATGGAAGGAAGGATGGCTGACTGGTTAGATAGATGGATGGATGGATCAATGGACGGACGGATGGATGGATGGCCTTGCTTCCAGAGAAGAGTGGTACAAACACCAAAAACTTCCCAGTTATCTGCCAGGGCAGCTCAATGGAGAAAGGCTCAGAGCTGTTCTTTCTTCATGAATGAAAAAGCAAGACTCACCTGGGCCAGAGAACGTTTGGTAGCAAGAGGCTGCAATGAGGAGAAGAGCCAAAAGAGCTGCTGAGACCTTCATCTTCTAGGCGGGTGAGGACAGTCGGAGCAGGACCAGTAGCTCTGGCAGATGCAACTCAGACTGCAGCAGCTGGATTCAGCTCCTTTTTTATAGGGTAGTAGTGGAGGCAGCTGGGAGAAGCCTGAGTGGAAATTCCAGAATGATGACAGAGGATGTCCTAAAAGTGAATCAGACAAAAAAAATAACCATAATCAGAAGGAATGGGATACAGTTCATCACAGCCAACTGTTGAGCTCTGACTCAGCACTTGATTTCATCAAATCAAAAGCAACGGCAGTGTGCCAAGTGGCATGGCCACAAAGAGGAGGACTATTTATCCAAGCTGCAGGAGGGATTTTCCCTGACTGTATAGAAAAAGAAAGCATTTGCCTGACATTAGGCAACTCTGGAAATGCAAAGCCACGGGCAGGCTCTGGAGCAGACTCGTGCAGTTATACTCCGGGTGTTTATCAAAGGTTTTTAAGCTGCAGCACACAGGGCTGAGAGGCGGCAGGACTGTGGGCTCTGGGTCACTCAAAGGGCTCTGCCCCCACCAGACCCCCAGTGTGTGGCCTCAGGAGATTGTCTGGTCCAGCTCCTGCTCAAAGCGGGGTCAGTTGGGAAGGCTGCCCAGGACCTTGCCAAGATGGGCTGTGATTTTCTGCAGAGATGGAGACTCCACAACCTCTCTGGGCTGTGTTTCAGGGTTCAGTAATAATAATGTTTTGTCTGGTGTGTAAATAGAATTCTTGTCACTGGCCACCACTGAGAAGAGTAAGGCTCCTTCCACTTTGCTCCACACACACAGGCTGATGAGATCCGCCTGAGCCATCTCTTCTCCTGGACGAATAGTCCCAGCTCTCTCATTCTCTCATTCTAAGACAGAGGCTCCAGTCCTTCAGTCATCCCTGTGGCCCTTTGCCAGACTCCAGTGTGTCCATGTGTCACACTGGGGAGCAGAACTGGACCCTGCACTCCAGTGGCCTCCTCAGTGCTGAGCAGAGAGGAATGGTCACCCAGCTTAACTTCCTGATGCAGCCCAGGGGCCTCCTGGTCTTCTCTGTGGCAAGGGCACTGCAACACTCACATCCAATTCAGTGTGAACCAGGAGCTCAGAGTCCTTTCATGCCAAAGTGCTTTCAGCTGGTCAGCACCAGCCTGTACTATAGTACCTGGAGATGTTTCTCCCCAGGGGAAGGTCTTTACATTTCCTGTTGAACATTAGTAGGCTTTGGCAGTCCATTTCTCCAGCCTAGTGAGGTCTTTCTGGTTGCCAGCCACACTTCCTGGCTGCAAACTGGCTGAGGGTGCCCTTGTCCCATCACCTAGGTCATTGATGCTAAGCACTACTGGCCCCAGTATCAATACTTGGGGTTCCCCACTGACACCCTGCCTCTCGCTGGACTTTGAGCCATGGACCACAGCCCGCTGAGCCTGTTTACTCAGTTCTCAGTCCTTCTCAGCCACACTTGATCAGTTGGCCTTGAGGATGCCTCAGGGTCCTCACCACAGCCCAAATAAACAACACCCGCCACTCTGCCCCCCATCCACCATGCAGCCACCTCACTACTCACAGCCACCAGAAAAGCCACAGGTCTCCACTAAGCATCCAGCTTGCAGGATGTCACCCTGCATTGAAAGGTCAGTGCAACAGGAGGGTCTTTTACTACCCTCAACCTCAGCCCCCAGGGGTGGACAGAATTTGATGGGAGATGTATTGCCACACTACAGATGCACAAAGGTCCTCCAAAACCTTCTTTAAGTTCAAGATGAGATTTCTGAGCAAAATTGTAATAAATGCAGGCTGGAGAACCTGCCTGGCATGGGAGAGCCTGGAGTGGCAGCAGTGTGATGCAGGGACTCAGGGAGAGCAGGGCAGAGCAGCAACTGTCAGGAACCTGTGAGTCCTGATGTGGGTGTTCAGAAGGTGCTCTGCTTTCCCTGGGTTAACCTGAGTATCTCTGGGTGGAGGAGCACAGCAGAACAAGAAGTGGCTCCAGCCTTCAGCTGGATTGCTGCAGAGCAAAACCAAGCGACGGCTTTATTTGCCATGGAAATAAATCACTCAGAAGTCACCAGCAGCAGTTTCATGTTCCTCTATGCCTGCAACTCACACACCAGCGTCTGCAAGGGGAAATGACAAAGCAGGCGCTGTACTGGTGGGTGAGAAAAGTTGTGGTTGCAGAAAGGCTGCTTTGTGGCTAACACCAGCCAGAGACAGCTCGGCTCATAGGAACTTCACAGCTTCTGCTCTCCAACCTGCTGCCCGCAAAGGACAAACCGCAGGGCCAGCTGAGAGCATGGCACAGCCAAGGAAGGTGAGATGGGGTGTGATGGCACCCCTAAGATGGTCAGTGGAAAGGAAGGAGCTGTCCTCTCCCACTGATGGATTTGACAGAGCTGGAGGAGGGTCTGCAATTGATGCTGCAGCTGCAGGTTGTGTCATCAGCACAAAACCCATCAGCCCTGACAGAACTGCCCATCGTCAGCTGCAGTGATGTTTCCTCTTCAGTACTGAGAACCTCCTGCAAAAGGGAGATTCTCCCCCTTCCCCACTGCTCCTCTGTGCTGGTGATCCACTGCCACCGCAGCCTGGCTGAGGGTCCCTGGTTGCAGGTGCTGCCAGACTGCTCCCAGAACCATCTGTCCTCGCTGGCCTCTGAGCTTAGCTTTTGTTTTCAGTTTCCTCTTGCTGTTCACTTGTTTTTGCTTCTCCATCGAATGCCAGAGTCCTCTGCTGACACAGTTATGGCACTTGGAGTATTTAGATGCTGACCTCAGACTTCCTCTACCAGTCCTGGAACAGAGCCCTTTGGGTACCATTGTGTTTGAGTGCAGGCAGGGTAGAAAAAGAAAGCTGAAACTATTCAAGGAGGAAGACTGGAGGGGAGGAGGTGATAGACAGTAACAAGCTGATTAGCCCAGGGGCTTTGGGACTCCTTCATGCTCCCCTGAAGTCCTGCTTTCACTGAGAGCTGCAGCTCTCAAAGCACATCCCTGCAGGGATCATGGATTGTCCCCATGCTGGTGGGGAAGCTCTCTCTGGGGGGTACATCTCACCCATGGAGGAAGCACCACCCCAGCCCTGGCACCTTTGTACCACCAGAAGGACATTGGAGAACGGAAAGGGACATCAATCCCATTGCTGTCACTCCTGCTAGACATTTGATCCTTCTGCCCATAAGCCCACAGCAGATGAGCTGCAGGGTGTGGGGTGCTCTATTTGGGAGATGCTGGTAACAGAGATGCAGTTGAAAGGGGGGTCACAGCTTTGTCCTTCTACTCACAGCCTGAGGCAAATGTGATCCCTGACCAAGTCCAGCTCTGCTCCACTCCCACTGACAAACCATCCCCAGCAAGTCCCTCCTGAGGTTGCACCTCTCTACACCATCCCCAAGGGATGCAGGAGGCCACATGGAGAGGCTGTGGGGCTATGATATGCAGAAGAGCCCTCCCCTCACTCTCAGCAGATGTGGGTGCCAGGCAGAGCCCGTGCTGGCTGGGGGTAGCCAGACAATGGCCCTTTTGAAGGGCACATCTGGGGTCGCAAAAGCCTCAGCATCTCAGGGAGCACGATGGGACCTGCTTATCAGAGAGACAGCGCTGGGCGCCCTGAACTACAATCAACCCTGTTACATGGGAAGTGGTTTGCAGCCTTGCAACGAGCCCAAAATAAATTGTGAGACCAGTAAACATCCGATCTCCACCACATGACTGGAGCTACTGGAAAGCTCACACCTCTCAGTGAGAGCGGGGATTCACACTGCCCATGGGTTTTCCAGCCCCCCATCAGTGTTGGGGTAGAGGAATGACACCAGATGCATTTGTGACCACACGCTGCTGAGAGAGGGATCATGGTGGGAGTATGCAGGAGGTCTGAGTGCCATGCATGATGAAAGTTGGTCTGGATGATCTCGTAGGTCTCTTCCAATCTTAATGATTCTATGACTCTGAGTCCATCAGTGGTGCTAATGGCCCTCACAGGAGTTTAAAGATTAACTCTGGTCTCAGTCCCCTTTAGGAGCAGGGTAACTTGGTGATGCTCAGCAACCCCCAAAGAACCCGTGGGCTGCAGAAGGCCACGCTGTGTTCTGAGGGCCACCTGCAGCCAGCCCACACAAGCCTCCTGGAGAGTTGAGCTCCAGAAACATCAATGCATGTGAAAACAATCCGTTAGTGCTTTACTTCATCTCCTTCTTGAGCCCAGCAGGTTCATTTATAAACTGAGTTCGGTTTTCTTCCCAGCTCTCAATTTCCAGTCTGGTCTTCCTTGCTCCTTTTGAAGGAGTCACAAAAGGTCTGGGTGAGGTGGGCTGTCCTCCAGGGCAGAGGATGCATCCCCAGCCAAGATACTTCATCTGGTCCTACCAAGCGTTTGTGAGGTTGACGAATGCTGAAGCTGTTGAACATTGCCCAGCCCCTGGGCCAGCAGTTGGGATAAGTGAGAATTACAGCTCATAAATTGCTAAAACTCAAGTGTTCCCTGTTTCTTTCTTTTCCTGTCATGCCAAGGATGGAGAGCGGTGTGGAGCAAGAAGACTTCTTCATTTCACTGTAATGCACTTTGAAACACCCTACACTTCATCCCCTTTGGTTTGGTTTGTTTTAGGAGTAGGCAGCAGCCATAGGAATCCACCTTAAAAGTCTCCAATCACTGTGAAGCCATCTTCAGCATCAGGGTTGGGGTGGGATCTATTCTTCAGTCCCTCGTCTGAGATGGCCTCACTCATTCCTGACTGTGTTTAGAAGTCGTGGAGATCTGGAGCTCATGGACAGGGTTTAGTGGTGGTCTTGTGATAGGTGAGATACGTTTTCCGTATCAGCCACAAACAGCTTCCTGGGGAAACATGATGGGGTCTCTTGTGTAATGTGGCCGGCAGTGGCCAGCACCTGAACACCTGCTCAAACAACCCACTCAGGATGGTCCTGGTCTCCCCCTCACCCAGTGCAGTGAAAACAGATGGTTCCCAGTCATTCCCACAGGCACGAGGTTCCTGCTGGAGCCGGTTCTGGTGTATGACATCATCTCAAAAATTCCAACATTTCTCCAGAAAGGAGAATTGTGGGAACGAGATTTCTGAGCACCGATGGAAAGTCGCTGGTACCTGAGTAGGGCAGGATGGAGGTTACTGCAGGTGAACACAGAGTTTGCCCTACATAACAGTTTCTGAACTCAGGGCATTGTTAGATACTTCCTTCCTGGAACAAATCCTGACTCCTCAACATTGAAACCTTCTATAAATAGCCACTTACATCATCCAGACTCACCATGCTTTTTAGGGTTCCCCTTTCATTCAAGTTTGAGAATTTCCCTGTTTCTGCTATCACTGCAGTTATTTTGAGTTCTTGCTTTGCTTAGCACTTTCTCCGGGGAGTTTTGGGGGATTGCAGAAACCTTCTATCCAGTCCCTCTATGTAAATGAATACAACAGCAGCCAGACTGCTCTGGATGGCCTGTCTTGCTGTCTCCAAGCACGATGGTGGGGATTATATTTGACCACAGTTTGGGTCATGAATCCTGAACCCACCTGGAGTTACAAAGGGAAAGCTTCTACCTTGCAGCATCCTTCTTTCTAATTCCCCATGAGATGCTCCTGCCCACCTAGTTTGGCCATGCTGCTTCTACAATCTGTATCTCAGAGAACCTCCCATGCTGGACGGTCCTTCATCCAAGGCACATGGCATCATTTCCCTTTCTGAAAGGAGGAAGAGCTAGAAGAAATTACTTTCTCATTTCACCATGACTGGAATGTGGGGGAGAGGGTAAGGAGATGTTTTGCAACATCCCAGGACATCACTGATATGACTGTAATCTCCAGTGTGTCTACCCAGCCTTCAAATCGCCGGCAGAGTCAGATTTCTAAGGAAAAAAAACCAGACTCTTAGGAAGCCAACACCCTGAGTATGGGGTTATGTTTGGCTTGCAACCATAGAAAAGTCTGAGCCCTCACGTGGCCACTGTAATGTCCATCACCTGGCCTAAACTGACTCAGCTAAACTTAGGCAATTCTTGTTATTCATTCAAAATGCAAAATCATTTGGCACCCGCCTGCTGACAGAAGTACAAAGCCATGGAGGGTTTGTTCAGTGATAAAGTATCTCACTGAAAACATATGAAGAATTGACACAGATTTCCAACTAATCCTCCTGGTTTAGCACAACTTAAGTTCTTTATCAGAACGTTTCTGCTCCTTAAAAAGCTGCTCTCCCGCCGGCCCTGCCCACGCTGTGAGCCTTGGGGGCAGGACAGGACCAGACGACTGTAGGTGGCAGATCTCAGGACATGACCCATGGATGGTTGAAGGTACAATCACAGGGAACAGCTCAGAGGCAAAGCTCGCTCTTACGTACTTCTACAAGTTGTATTCCCTGAGCAACCAGCCGGAGGAGCCAAGAAAACTGACGTTAGCTCAGAACCCATTTCTGGTCCAGCTGGCATCCGGCTGAACACTGGGTTCCCACCTCCTGCCTGGCTGGAAGCCCTGCTTGCGGAGGAAGACTCTCTCCTCATCCTCTCAGGGGACCAGCAAGCTGACAAACAGAGCAGAGTGATCTGATGAGTGGATCTGTGAGGTGGTGCTCTTTGTGAATAGCAAAGGGAGGGATGGAGAGGACACCAGACTGGCCATGGGGCGGCCAGGAAGGAGGTGATGCTCAGCTTGGCAAGAGTCACATTTACTCAATGGGTTAGATTTGCTTTCCCCAGCAGGCTGAGGGGTCCCTCCTTGAGGACAGGACAACTCAGAGAGTTCTGTGCAAGTCCAGCACTGCATCGTCCTTCAGATGCCTCTGCTGCACAGAGCAGCAGAGCAGTTAATTTCCATGCAGTCAACCAAAGGCTGGTGGAGGGCTGTTCACAACATAGCGTGTTGGGGTGATATTTGGAAAACACCAGGTTATTTACAGAAGGCTCCTGGGTCAATGGCTGAGAGGCTTTAATAGAAACACAGTGAGTCAGTGCCCAGTGCTGGGGGAGGAGGGGTGCAGTTGTGGTGGAGCAACGGTTGGGTTGCTCTGTGTTACGCTATAGAACTTCCACTATCTTTCCGGCAGCATCCACAGAGACATCAAGAATGATACCTAAAAAATAATGAAATTGAGATATTTCTCAGAAAAGCCTCAGCCTCTCTGTTGGAAAGCGATGTCCTAGGAACATCTCATTATAGCTTGATAGCCCTCAGCTATTCCCAGAGCATGCATCACCTCCCTGTCAGTCCTTTCCTCTCCTCTTCAGGGACAGATTGGAGTAGGGTAGACCTCCATGGTAGTCTGTGTGCAGCCTGCTGGCTTCTCCTCAGTGAATCACCCTGGCCACATGAGCTCTTAATGTCTCCAGTACAATGTGGTCATTTCTCCTTGTCTGTGCTCACTACAGTTTCCTCTCTTCTGCTGAGACTGGTTACTGTATTCCTCCCAGACATCCTAGTTTCTGCCCATTACTTCACCCCAAAGTTCATTTACTCCTCGTCTCCAGAAGTGGTGTCTTCTTGCTCATCATGCTCCTGGAGTTCCTCCTGCCTCATCTTCGGAAAAAGTCCCTATACTTGGTTTGGTTCTCTGTATGTCCAGGCCTAGACCTCATCCATCAGAAGCCCTTGAAACATAACTGTCCAGTCTAAATTGGCTATTTAGGGTAGACATTTGAAGGGTGGGCATTTATAGACCCTGGGCATCATGAGCTGTGCAGATGTAGGAAGGAAGCAATTCCCAGTAGAGGAGACCTCAGGCCTCAGCAGCCTCATCCCATTCATGCCCTTCATCCCAACTGCACAGCTCTTGGAACGATGCGCGCTTGTCTCTGAACTGCTTGGGCAGGTTGGGTAACAGAGCCCTGTTGGCAAACGCAAGAACATCCACAGGGGAACTTCTTACTAAGGGCCATGCATGGAAGAAGCAGAAATAGCAATGGTGATTGTTTCATATCCTGTGTCACTGGGGAGGTTCTGAATCAAGAGGAGAGCTTCACCCTTCCGGGGCTGGGGCTTGCTGCTCTGTTCCACCACGAGAGCGAACCACAAGCGGCATCTTCACTGGGGGAAATTCCACCATGCCTACGCAAGCCACTGCATGGACCTCCTCATCCCATAAATTGAGGAGCTCCTGGCTGTCTCGGCAGACTGAAAAGAGACTTTCAAGCTCTCCTTGCCTGCTGCAGCTCCAGCCAACACTTCTCAACTGACATGAAGGTCTCTGTGGCTGCCCTCGCCATTCTCATTGCTGCCTTCTGCTACCAGACCTCCAGTGCACCCAGTAAGTCCAAGCTCTCGCTCTCATCTCTAAGTAGGGACAGGAATGATATTACTGTTGGGACAAGCTCCGTCCTGTCAGCTCTTCCACTCCTGGGTCCTTTGCTGTGTCAGACCATCCTTTGGCAGGTGCTCCAGGACCACGGGGGCTCTCCTGCTGTCAGAAAGGGTTGGTTCATAGCAGGGTATGGGCTGTGTCAATGCCAGCCCAAGGTGAACCCAGGAGAGAGAACTGAAGGAAAAAGAAAACAGACCTTGTCTTCTCTTTTCCTCTCCACTTTTCAAAACCAGAGGTCTGATGCCCTCTGTCTTTATGTCCTTTCTACCCATCATTGCCACATCTAATGATCGTCTTTGCCTTTTGCCCTTCACAGTTGCCTCTGACCCACCAACCTCCTGTTGCTTCTCCTTTATTGCCCGGAAGCTGCCCCGTCAGTTCATCGTGGAGTACTATGAGACCAACAGCCAGTGCCCTCAGCCAGGCATCGTGTAAGTCCTGTCCTCCAGAGCAGCAGTGAGCTCTCCCCTTGGGATGATGACCCAGAAAGGGAGAGACACCTTTTCAACAGATGGTCAGCCCCAGGGGATGGGAGGGATGGTGGGACAAGAGGTACAGGGTGATAGTGCTTCATGTGTTCAGCACTCAAGGGGCTTACACTGATCCTCCTCCACCAGTCTGCAAACCAACTGGTGTTCTCTAGTGCTGCTGGTCCTCAGGCCAGGCTGAGTTTGGGGCAGGACTCTTCTCCACATGGTGCTCTCTCACCAAATCCTCACCTCTCTGCACCCCACAGGTTTGTCACGAGGAAGGGCCGTGAAGTCTGTGCCATGCCCGAGCAGGACTGGGTCCAGGAATACATGAGAGATCCAGAGCTGAACTGAAGTCCCAGGACAGACCCTGCTGTCCTGCATCCCCAGCTGCCAGGATGGGAGAGCCAGGGGGCCCATCGGAACTCTCCAGTGTCTTCTGAAGCTGACTGAGAAATCGAAGAATGGTCCAGAGTGTCACTTTAGGGTTTTGCTATTTAATTTTTTATAAGGGAAAGGATCATGTGCAATAACTCCTCCAAAATCAGGGTATTATTTATTAGATATTATTTTAAATGAAGACTTAGGTCATCTTTTCTGTATTAAATTATTTTTAATGTCAACCTCTGTTCCAATTTTGAGAAATAAATATTTTTGTAAGAACTTTCTGTCTTCACCTCTGTTATCTTCTTGTTTCGCGATGACAATAGCTGAAATGGTAATGGTGCCAACGTACTCTTTATTCCCCTTTCTCTGCTGTCAAAACCCCCACAAGCTTTACCTGTATTGCCAAATGGGAAAAGCCATGAAGAAGGAGGTGTGAGAAGAGAAAGGACTGCACTCAGGCAGCTCAGATCGCTCTTTCTGTAGGGTATTTAGTCACTGCTCATTATGACTACTGGCAGCTATTTAAATTCCACCACTGTCCCC
Organism: Upupa epops; assembly: GCA_013397515.1. NCBI lineage: Eukaryota > Metazoa > Chordata > Aves > Bucerotiformes > Upupidae > Upupa > Upupa epops. The sequence continues at coordinate 26,561 of VZRI01010016.1, forward strand.
ATTACAGTCAATTCAAATGTCACCTTTAGGGGCTGGGATTTAACATGTTGGCTGCTTCAGGAAAGGTTTTCTGAGAGCTACAGGTAAAATGGAATTGCTGTTCTGAGAGCTGAGGATAGAAAACATACGCTACAAGGTTGTTAGATTTCATCAAACTCCCCCCTAGCTGGGACAGCAGGCTCAGCCAGCTGTGTCCCCCTTTATAAGACAAGGTGGTTTTAATTCGTGCCTCCAAAACCTGACCCTCTCTGGAGGTGTCTGTCCTCCTGCAATCTCCCTGCCAGATCCCAGCCCCAGGGCAGGACCAGCCCCTGCAGAGAGACACCTCCACTGCAGCCCTGTGAGGCTGGTCTCCCACAGAAGCTGGAACTGAAGCCCAGGAGCACTGACTATGTCATTTAGGCTGCTCTAATCAGCTCTGGGTACTCACTGTTGGATAAACCCATGTTTAGGTCTCTCCTCCCTGGGCCTCTGGTGCCTATAGGGCAGCCCAATGAACAAGGTCCAGGTCAGAACCTGTCTGCACTCAGCTCACTCCACAGGATGTGGGGTCAGAACTTGTGAGGACAAACATGAAGATCAGTGAGGCATGAGGGAGCAGAACAGGAAGGGCCTCCTGGGGAGGGCTGAAGAAGATCAGGCACGGGGCCGAGGCTGAGTGGTAGCCCTGCATCAAAAGGAGCCTTAGGAGGGGCTGGAAGGGACCAGGGGGGTGTGGGTGTGTTTGGGGGAGGAAGATACCAGTTATGGTATCATATCAGGAGCTTTGTCATTTCAGGAGCTGCAGCCCCCAGCTCCTCAGCCCACAGGGCAGCGTGCACCCCACCAGTCATTTCACTACAGTACTGACTGCACCCAGTTTAAAATAGCATCCAGGGAGGAGGGGGTGGCATGGAGATCTGTGCCAGTGAGCAGGACCACAGCCCCCTGCCAGATGCTGCTGGAAGGGAGCCTGTGGCTGAGAAGTTCTGGTAGGCATCAGCACAAAGGCAGCTGTGCCTTGGTGACAAGGAGCTGCTCCTACATGTAAAGGTGGTGGTTTTGGCCACAGCCCTGGCTGCCCAGGCACTACATGCCCCAGGCCCAGTTCCAGGAGTAGGGCTTGTGGTGGTCATGCTGGGAGTGACAACATCTGGGCAGCTGGGAACCAGTCAGCTCCATATCTGAGTGCTGCAGCCTGGCAGATCCACCCTGAAGACTGAGATTGGCACAAAGCTGAGTGCCCAGAACTGCCCTTACTCCAAGGAACAGCAGGAGCATGGGACAGAATGGAGGAGATCTGCAATGGAGTCATCCCGAACCAACTTGAGCCTCCACAGTCCCTCTGGGACACAAACCTCACTGCACCCCAGGGATCAGCCCTGCAGATTTGGGGTTCCTTGTTGAAGGACACAGAGAGCAGGGTCATCAGGAAAGCACCATCCAGCCCATGCACTGCTGGAGCAGGCTGCAAACAGCCCCATGCAGCAATGTCCTTAACAGCCTGGGTCACACCAAAGCCACCCACTGCAGACACCTACCCTGGGCACCTCAGCTGACTCCTCACCACTATTCTGGGAGCCTGCAGGGAGTCCTGAGTTGCTCATGTCTTTCTTGATCTTACACCCACCCACGCGTGACAGCTCAGAGGAGCCCTCAGAGTGTGTGTGAGGAGCACAGCACACTGGTTCCTCCACACCCGCAGGCACAGAGATGTGAGCAAAGCTGCATGAGTGAGGCAAAGACAGCCAGGAGCTTTCAGCAAGTTTGCAGCTGCTTCCAAGGCTCTTGGGCACCATGGAAGGAGCGTCCCTGCTGATCTTCAGAGCTGCCACATCTTGTAAAGGAAGAGAGGGAACACTTTTGCCCTGTATGCTGATGCAAGGTTGACCTTGCTGCTAGAGCTGAGTGGTGCAAGAACTAGGTGATCTGTAAGGTGCTTTCCACACCAGACCATTCTATGAATCTAAGAAGAGCCTCACATGGTGCAGAGGAACCCCAGAATGCTCCAGTGCTCCAGCAGGGATCTCAGGCAATCATCATGATGCTCATCCTTCCCAGAAACAGTGCTGCAGGAGCCCAGAAAGAGGGCAGGTGAACACAAGAGGCTGAGGACACTGGGCACAAGGCAGCAGATGAAGAGAAAGGGGATGCTGGACCCAAGAGGATGGTGACTCAGAATCATAGAATCATTAAAGTTGAAAGAGACCTCCAAGCTCACCCAGTCCAACCATCAACCCAATCCCACCCTGCCCACTAAACCCTGTTCCCCAGGGCCACATCTACGCGTTTTTGAGCACTTTTGGAGACAGTGACACCCCTACTCCCTGGGCAGCCTGTTCCAATATTTGACTTGCAGGGGCTTTCCTGTGGATTCAGATCAAGACAAGATCAATGGTGTGAAGGGTTTCAGAATTTGTAAACTACTAAAAGAGAGGTTCATCCTGAACCCTGAGTGTGCTACTTAAGCAACGTGTTGAGAAGTAAATATTTATAGCAAACCCCAGGGAAAGCCTGGCCATGAACAAAAATGAGATCATTACCACAGTAAGAGCAGAATCACTGCTATTCTAACACACGGCTATGTGTGTTGTTTACATCCTGCTGGTGTAGCCATAGGCATTGTGAGGTGTAACGGCAGCCAGGGGAACTGGAGGTCAGAGCCTGGTATAGTATGGAAGGAGCTGGGCATGGAAGGAGCTGGGCTGAGCTGATGGCAGTCAATATTCCTGGTCTGAAATCTTTCCAGAGAGGAATTAGATGCTGTCAAGGGTGTATGAGGTGCATGAGTTTGCATGCTGCATACAAAAGCAGTATTTTCCTAAAGCAATGATATATCCCAGACTTACAAAGCTGAGGAAGATGCATAGAAACAGTGCCTGGCCCTAACACCTTCCCTGTAACGGTGAACAAAAGGCAGAAGAGGCAATGAGAACCCAAAAGAACATTTCTGCTCAGTTCTTAGAAAGATTCAGGAGACTACACACATCCCCTCAGGATGATGAAGCATTTTCTGCTATATAGCAGAGAAAGAAAGAAGTTAACATTGGTTGAGAAACAGCATCTGTAGAACTGCAAGACCAGAGATGCAGAGACTGTCCCACAGAACGGTGGGGTTGAAGGGGACCTCAGGAGATCCTCTTATCAGAAACAATGAGATTTGATAGCATATTCATAGTGTCTTCATGCCTTTGACCTTAACCCTCCTTTCCTAGGAAAAGCAGATTCATGGTTTCTGCTTTGGATGTGGCATCAGGGTGAGTTCACATCCTTTCTGCTCATTCATTTCTTCCCCCCATTTGAAAGACCCATGAACTGTTGCACTTCCTCCTGCCTCTTCAGGAAACTCTTCGTTCCTCTAGCACCACAGCAAGTGGCCCTCGTCTGTCATTTTGCCATGGTGATACACTGCTTTTGCTTTGTGGACGGTTTCCAGCCACCACTTGGTTCAGTGACATTCAGTCTGGTCCCAGCTGTCACCCTGCACAAGTTTTCCTGCATGGCCTCACTACTCCCTACCCCCATCAACTGCCTCTGCTTCCACCCCTCTGTCAAGACCTCAAGGTTCATCTCCTTTCTTACCTTCTCAGGCCCTGTCATTTCCCTCTAAGATCTTCACAGAGGTCAATATGCTGCAGACCCCATCAAGGCCATTGCTCTTCTCCTTTCCAGGACATGGCAAACCCAGGACGAGGCTCTTCTAGCTGTTCTCTTCTGTCTGCTGTGTAGAGTCCAAAAGAACCTGCAGACTGGACACCTGGATATGATCTCTAAGGAGGTTTGGGATGTCTCCAGAACACGCACTCCACAACCTCTCTGGACAGCATGAGCCAGGTCTCTGTTACCCTCACTGTCCTTGTATTTGATGAATATATGCTCCAGTCTGTGCTCATCAACCCTCGTCCTGTCCCTGGGCACCACCAGGAAGAGCCTGGTCCCATCATCCTGGCACCCACCCTTCAGATATTGATAAGCACTGATGAGATCTCCCCTCAGTCTTTTCTCCAGGAAGAAGCTCTCTCAGCCTCTCCCCACAAAGCAGATGCTCCAGTCCCTGATCATCTCAGTGTCTCTGCACTGGAGTCTCTCCAGTAGCAAGCTGTCCCTCTTGAACTGGGAAGCCCAGAACTGGACACAGGACTCCAGATGTGGCCTTCCCAAGGCAGAGTAGAAGGGAAGGAGAATTTCCCTCAACCTCCTAGCTATGCTCTTCACGATGACCCCCAAGAGACTACTGGCCTTCTTGGCCACAAGGGCACATCAGGAGAAGACAGTGGCCTGAGTACCACTTGCACGCACACAAGATGTCCCCTTGCCCTCACTCCAGGGAGTATGGCCAACTACACAGGCAGCTGCTGCTACTGAATTCCCGCCTGGCAGGTGCCCAGCTTGCTGTGGTGTCCCACTGATGCCACAGTGGGATCACCTGGGGAGCCTCTCTAGGATCAGGTCCAGCAGCATCCCTTTGCCACATCACACCACCAACTGCAGACCACACTGGGCTCCTCAAATCAACCCTTTATTGCCTTGTTCCAGTACAGTTCACACCAAAACCAGCACTACATGGAAGGGTGGGCTTTTCCAGCAGCCCAGGAGCGAAACGGCAGGGCAGCTGTCATTAGTAGGATCCCCTGTCCCTATCAGGGACCCTGTAGTGTGTTACGGCTCTCTGAAAAGTGTCCTTCCAAGCACAGACATAGCACATGGTGGCTGTCACCCCAGCAGGCATGAGCAGATAGGGACCCTGACGGGACACTAAGACACAGATTTTCTCTTGTGCTGGCCCACCATCACCCCTCTTGCTCACAGGAGATGCTGATTGGGCTCACAGGTCTCTGTCCACTGGAGAGAAGCCAGAGCAGCCACTCTCACAGGACAATGCACCCAGTGCCCTGCGTGTCTCTGACCCAGGATATCACCAGGGGATCTGCATTTCTGCCCCCCAAATAGGCACCCAGGAAAAAGAGAGGCCGGAGGTTCCCTGAGAACTTGTCAGTGAAGGTGTAAATGTGGGAGCGGTCACTCACATTGTAAAAGGAGATTTCTCCTGCCTCATAGTCCAGGAAGATCCCAACACGCCGAGGTCTCACACTGAGGGTCAGTGGGGAGATGGGTGAGGTGAGGGCCTCATAGTTGCCCCCGTTTTGCCGCAGCACCCAGAAGCCATTGTTTGGGGAGAAGACGACATAGCCTTTCCGGCTAGCAGACTCCTGGCACAGCCCCAAGCCCCATTCCAGTTTGTCTCCCACCTGCACTTCCCAGTAGTGCCGGCCTGAGAAGAAGACCTGGCTGCCCAGCACCACTGGACAGGTGCTGAACCGCTTGGGGTAGTCAAAGAGAGACAGAAGCAGCTTCTTGTTCCCGCGCCGCACGCTCTTGCAGTCCTCAGACAGGATGAGCTCAGGGTGAGCTGTCTCGGGATCCAGAGTCACATCCACTGGAGTGAGAGGACAGAACAGAAAAGGCTTCAGGGCTTCAGTGGGTGTCTGCAACCCAGATGCTGGGTTTTGCCAGCCCTTCCTCCCTCCTGTATTTATTTGCTCATGCCTGAGGCTTTGTGCAGCTCCCAGCACTGCCTGGCAGCAGGGAAGTGCAGTGCATCAAATCCTGCTGACTGGAAACCACATACAAACACTTGGCATCTGGCTGCAGAGGAGGCATAGAATGAGGGCAGCTCTGCAGCTCTAGGCACTGAATGCGAGAGCTCATGGCTAACAGGCAGCCTGAAACCCCTGAGTGATCTCCTAGTCTCTGGAATCAGCTCACAAGCCATCCAAGATCAGAATGAGGAAGGTCTCTGCACTACAAAACCAGCCTGAACTCATCAGTATCACAAACTGGAACCAACTGGACAAAACATGTTGAAAAAACTTCCCTGTGCCTCACAGTAAGGCAGAGATTGGAGCCCAAGTATGCCTGGAGCTGGCATAAAAGCAGCCCCCTTACCTCTGAACTTCTTCAGCATGTCCCTCATGCCCAGGCAGTGCTCAGGGATACTGTAATTTTCCTTCAAGGTCACGGACACAGATTTGGGGGACTGGAACTTTGCCCCCTCACACCTGCAAGGAAAGCGATGCCCATGAGTTGGACCCAGCACCCACAGCCTGGACGGTCTCTTGCAAGGATAGGTCTAGTGTCCTTCTGTTGGCTGCACAGATGCATCTCCTCCCCTGAGCATTTTGGCTGTGAAGAGCACCAGGAGCAACCATTAGCTTAGTGGCAACTTCAGTGGGACCAGAGGGAAGCAGCAGTGCTCTGGGAAGGAAGGAGCAAGACAGCTTCTTCCCAAAACAGCCAGCTTGTCCTTTAGGAGGGAACACATCTCACGCCACAAGACCAGGCAAGTTTAAGGTTGGACTTGATGATCTTAGAGATCTTTTCCAACTTAATGATTCTGTGATTCTGTGACCTTGGCTCTGAGGTCCCAAAAGAAGAGGACAGGGTCTCTTTTCCGGCCCCCAATGACCTCAGCTCTTCCTTTACCAACTTCATGGAGGACCAAACCAGACATTGAGCAGGGAGGACAGGGGTGACAGCTATGCAGCAGACATGAACAAGTAATCAGAGCCTGGGGATAGCCATGATGGTAGGAGGAATGACCACTTACCTGCTCAGGATGTTTTTCATGTCCTAGAAAAAGAAGAGAAAAAGCATTCTGGGTATGGGGCTCAAGATCCTCACCCCCTCCCCAGTCAGACTGGCCCTGGCCACCCACCCTGCACAGGCATCAAGGCTGAGTTAGTGGGGCTGATGACACAGCCTAACCTTAAGCAGCCTCTCAGCTGGCTGCTGGGTCTTCTCTCTTATCTCCAGAATCAGCTTCTCCAGCAACGACTTCTGCTCCACCATCCTGGCCAGGTTTTCATTGATCAGCAGCAGAATCCTCTTTTCCTCCTCCTCCAGCTTCTGGAGCAGCAGCCTCTCCTCACCTGCCAGCAGCCGATGCAGCTTCCCAAACTCACTCACAATGTTCTCCCTCTTTTTCTTCACTGTCTCCTTGTAATGAGAGTACATCAGGTGAAATAAGGTAACGGTGGCCAGGCAGCCAGGACAGAGCCCTCCGGCATCCCCACCCAGCACCAGGCTGGGAAAGCACCACATTGTTTGATAAGCACATTTATTGAAAAGGAACAGCCAGAGGCCAACTGCTGTGCTGTCACCTCACTGAGTTCTTCCTCGACATCTCCATGCTACCAGCAGTAGGACTTTGCCCAGGGCATTCCTGCTCAGCTGCACCTCAGATGCCTGAAGATGCCTTGGCTTGGAGCAGCTGCTGGGCTGCAAGGAGATGCCATCAGGTGTCAGGGCAGGTTTACGGGATGAGCAACTACTCCTCGCTCCAGACAGATTCAGACTAAGCTGGGTCTGCCTGCACTTTAGGGTTTTTCATCTGAGCCCTAAAATGTGTTATTTTGCTCAAGACCTGGAGCACCAGGACAAGCCTCAGTGGTTACCCAGGACCTTGAAACTTCAACACACAAGAGAGCAGTTGAAAGGCAACTGATTCATGTTTACCTTTCTGTCCGAGCACGTGATTTCTTGGACCTGAGTCACGAAGGCTTGATAAAGCAGTTACAGAAACTTCCCTCACTACTTGCAAAGGATGTTTTTATCTCGTTTCCTACAAATGTGCAGCTGGGAGGAAGCTGGAGGCAGCTGAGCCATGGCCCTGGAACCCTGACTCAGGTGGGGTGGAAGAAAGGGACTCAGTTCTCTCATGAACTTCATCCCTAGCCCACATCCCGGTCTCAAGGGGTTTGGTGATATGCAGGGGCACCCCCCCAAACCCCCACCACGTTTGGCCAGGCTGCAGCAGGCAGGTGGAGGAGATGAGCAAAACACTAGGGGAGTCTGGAGAAATCTGTTTTCCCTTCCAAAGTTGATTAATCATCCACTCTAGCTCCGGGCTGCATAACTCAGTCCAGCAGTTTCGTTTCCTTTTCAGCAGTTAGTTTTACTTTCCAGTTCCCAGACTGGAGGAACACAAGATGCAGCTTCTTTGCTGGCATCACAAACTCCCGGGACCATGTAGGATCAGACAGAGAGGCAGTAACTCAACCTCTCTTTAATGAAAACCCTTCTAGCTCCTATCGCTTCCTATATGGCACACATTGGAAAATAAGAGGCAAATAAAAACTATCCATTGTTTCTGTTTAACCAGTTCACAGCCCCAGACAGGACTCATGAATAACCTGGAGCCTGTTCTTTCAGCACCAAGCCAGGCACCTGCCTTGCACTCCTGGGTTTTCATCCTTTCCGCTGCCTCGTGTTTCTTGACATCCTCCACTTCCTTCAGCAGGTGCTCCAGAGATTTCTGGAGTTTGATCTGAAAAGAGAAGAAAGAGGCTCAGTTCACCCTAGTAGCCTACTCTGCTCCTGAGGCTCTGGGCGCCAGCGGGCATCGAGGGGACGGTGACCCGGTGCCAGGCAGTGCCAGCCCTGGCACCCAAAGACAGCAGCTGTGCTCTTCACTCCAGTCCCAGCATTAACCCTCCCTGTGCTCCTGGGGGGTTTTCCATGTATTTTTCCTTCAATTTAGGTTTTGGAGAACAAAAAGCTGCTGCTACCCACAGTGCCAGGGTGTGTGGTGGCTGGCAGCATGTTGTCTGGCCATGGGGTCTAGAACCTCCCCTCCACTGAGGATAACTGACCCCAGGGCAGGACCCATCTCCTTTCTCCAGGGTGGTCATGAAGGGGGAGGGAGCCAAGGTGCTCCCCCACGTGCCTGGGCAACATGAGTGACCCTGGGTGACTCCACAACTAGGGATCCAGAGGGTCCAGCCTCACCCCTGCCATAAGAGCAGCTGGGTAGGTGCCACTAGCTCTACCACCCTCTCCTCTGCTTCCCAAGCAGCACCACCATCAGGGACCTGGTGGCCAATCCCTCCAACACCAGTGTGCTCAGGGTGCAACAGAACATCACGGGGACCCCTGACAATCTGCCCCCCCCTACCTTGTACACCTGCGCAGCCTCCTCGATGGGGTAGACGGTGTGCGAGCGGTGGTACAGGGACTCCCTGCACACCACGCAGATGGCCTCCTCGTCCTCCTCGCAGAATAGCTTGAGGCGCTCGTCATGCAGGGGGCACAGTGGGGTCCCTGGCCCTGGCTCTGGCCCCGGGTTGCCCCACAGCCCCAGCTGCCGGATGCTCTCCACGATGTTGGCCAGTTGCTTGTTGGGTCGGAAGCCGCTGCGGTGGCAGGATGCCCTGCATTGCGGGCAGGAGAAGGGCCCGTCAGCCCAGAGCCCCTTGTCCTGGCAGTGCTTGGCGATGCAGCCTCGGCAGAAGTTGTGCCCGCAGTCGATGCTGACGGGCTCATTCATGTACTCCAGGCAGATGGGGCAGATGGCCTCCTCCTGCAGCCGCTCCAGGGCACCTGCCAGGGCCATGATGGCCTGCAGGAGAGGGTGACCTCACCGGGCACTTCCTTCCCCCTGAGGACAACCAGCAAGGCGGGCTTGCAGGCAGGTGGTTGCAGCAGCCACACAGCGAGACAGAGCTGGCAGTGGCACCAAACCTGGAGGCGAAGAGGGCAGAGAGGCTGGAGCAGAGGCTGGAAGCGCTGCCGGCCTCAGCGCCGAGCGACACCGGCCACAGCCGCCTTCGAGTCGGCTGGGGGAGGAGCGTGGCAGCGGCCGGGCCAGCTGCAGCCAGCCCTGAAGGCTGGGCCTTCCTCCAGCTCCAGCAGGTCAAAGTGAAAGAAAAATCCTGCTGGGACATATTAGGAAGCACCCAAAATAGTCTGTGCTCAGAGACAACTGCCGGCACTGGGGTGACAGAGGAGGTGGTGGTGTCTCTGGTTGCGTATGCTGAGCAGCGCAGCTCACGGTCACAGCAGGAGCCCAAGTGATGGGAACCACCCTGCTGCCCCACAGACCCTTCTAGTGTCAAGCAAGAACCCCCACCACAGCCTGCACGAAACATCTCAAAGGCCAGCGGAAGAAGCTGAAGGTTTTGCTCCTTTTTATTAAACAAAATAGCTTCAACGCAATCAGTATAAATTAGTCTGGAAATCCTCACTGAAAATGTCAAATAAATTAAAGAACACCTTTGCATAAATTAAACGAAGGAGTCTATTAAATAATCTGCCAAATTCACAGGCAATGACACCAAGGGACGTGTCTGAGAGAAGGTCCTCACAGAGGCGATGCTTGGAGGGAGAAGGGTGTTGCTCACACAAGGCTGCCTGCCTTGTGCTTTCTGGAATTCATGATGTCCTGCACCCACTGGTCACTGGCTCTGGCACAGACCAACTTGCCTCTGACTGTGGTAAATCTGCAGAAGAAAATCCAGTTAAAAGTGAAGGAGAGGGAGAGGAAAGGGAGAGGAGAAGGAGAGGGGACCACCTGTTCCTTGTCACTGGCAAACCCCACCAAAGCAGACACCTTGATAGCTGCAGAGGAGCAACGGCGAAATAAGGGGTAAAGGGTTAATGGCTTAATGTCATCCAAGGTGTCTTGCTTTGTTCCACGTGAGACACTTTGTCCACAGACTGCCACTCCAGCTGGGACAGCATCCTGCTATCTGGGTCCTGCTATCTGGAGATGAGAGGGGTGACCAGCAGAAGTTCTTCTGGGCCAAATCTAATAGGGAGGTCCAAAACCTGGCTGCCTGTGTTAGGGGATTTGCCTCTCAGATGTTTCCAGGTTGTTCTCCTAACACAGGAAAGCCCAGCCTGGTGATTCCCTTGTGAGAATGGGGTGAGATGTGGGGTTTCCTGACTCTTCTGACCATCAGTGGAGCAGAACTCTCTGGATTTGGGCAGATCTACTCACATCACAGCTGGCTGATCACAGCTGCTGTCAGTGTGGGTGTAAGTCTTCACCAAGTTCGAGGGAATCTGTTTGTTAATATATTTGCTGCAGCAGCGACCGAAAATGTTGACGGACACTGGAAAAGAAGTTAAGCTTTCTGATTAAACCAGACCAGGAAAAGCAATAGTGGGGAGAAGAAGGTTCAGAAGATAGAATCACAGAATGGCCTGGGTTGGAAGAGACCTCCAAAGGTCATCCATTCCAATTCCCTAGCAGTGAGCAGGGACATCCTCAATTAGATCAAGTTGCCCAGAGCCTTGTCCAATCAGTCCTTGAATATTTCCAGGGATGGGGCCTCAACTCCCTCCCTGGGCAGCCTGTTCTAGTGTTCAACCCCACCTCCTGCTAAAGATCAGAAAGTTGCCGCTGGAAGAGGTGCTGCTCCCACCATGGGTTCTCACCATAGGTACCCTTCCCTCAAGAAGCCAAAGGGTAGCACGAGTTGCTTCTCCTTTCCCACAGCAAAGTTACCAAGCATAACTAGACCATCTACAGCAGAAAGAGGGGAGAAGCTCCTTGGAGAGGAGAGCTTGGACTCACTTGGAGAAGATGAGACCTGGAAGCAGAGGAGAGCCACTAAAAATACAGCAAGAGCGGCTGTGAAGGACTTCATGATGCTGTTGGGTGGAAGTCAGGCTGGACTGCCTCAGAGTGTCCCTTGCAGTGTTTGACATGTGACCACTAGATTGAGGACACTTTATAGAGGGATACAGTGAGGGCAGCCAGTACTGTGCTGGAAATATTGCTGAAAGACATGACACAATGGAAAAAGAGCTGTGTCATGTCCCACAGAGTGCTGTTCCACAGAGGGAAGTGCCTGCAGCCCCAAGAAGAGTAGTGCTCTGACGTGACAAATAGTGGTCTGATACTATGAAAGGACAGAGAACAGGATGTGACCTCTCTTTTCCTTTCCCCTGACCTAAGGACTCTGCAGATAACCTAGAAGCAGCAGTAGAGGGACCTTTTGTGTAAGTCACGTGATGACAGTGGATGGAGACTGACCGTGGCTGCCGCACACTCATGTTTCCTAGAATATCTGCATCACCAGCTGGGGACCATTCACTTCTTCCATAGCAACTGGAAGGTGTCAACAACTTGGTGTCTTAACTTTGCAGATGACACCAAGTTGGGAGGGAGTGTTGATCTGCTGGAGGGTGCTCAGGCTATACAGAGGGACCTGGGCAGATTGGATCGGTGGGCCCAGGCTTACTGCATGCATTTCAACAGAGCCAAGGGGTCCTGCACTTTGGTCACAACAACCCCCTGCAGCACTACAGGCTTGGGGAAGGGTGGCTGGAAAGCAGTCTGGCTAAAAAGGACTTGGGGGTTCTAATTGCCAAGTGGTTGAACAGGAGCCAGCAATGTGCCCAGGTGGCTGAGAAGGCCAATGGCATGTTGGCCTGTATTAGAGACTGTGTGACTAGCAGAAGGAGGGTGGTGATTGTCCCTCTATACTCAGTACTAGTAAGGTGAGTATTGTGCCCAGTTTTGGGCACCTTAGTACATGAGAGAACTTGAGGTGCTGGAGCAAGTGCAGAGAAGGGCAATGAAGCTGGTGAAGAGCCTGGAGAATAGGTCCTATGAGGAGCAGTTGAAGGGGCTGGGACTGTTTAGTTTGAGGAAGAGGAGACTAAAGGGAGACCTCATCATTCTCTATTACAACCTGAAAGGACGTCGTACAAATGCTGGCACTGGTCTCTTCTTACAGGTAATTAACAACAGAACCAAAGGGAAGGGCTTCAAGCTGCAACAGGGGAGGTTTAGACTGGACATCAGGAAAATGTTCTTCATGGAAGGAGTGGTCAAACAGTGGAATAGGATGCCCAGGGAGGCTGAGTCACCATCCCTGGCTGTGTTCAAGAGTTACTTAGATACGGTGTTAGGTGGTAGAGTTTAGGGGTGAACTTGTAGAGTAGGGTTAATGGTTAGGCACGATGATCCAAAGGGTCTTTTCCTACCTGAATGATTCTGTGGAGCAAGAAGAGGCTGTGTTGCCCACCCCGGACAGTGAGGCACAGGACAGCCATATCCTGTCCCACTGGCAGCAGTGCCCCAAGGAGAGTAGGGCTTTCTTCATGAGACCCAGAAGGCCACCAGTATGTAAGTGTGCAGAGCAGAGGGCAGAGCAAAGTGCCTTCCCAGTTCTGGGTTCTTCTGTTCCTGACCATCACTTGCAGTGTGTCATTAGGAAACTGGTTCTGTCACTGCAGTGCAGTTTCACAAACACCAGTGACAGCTGGACTAGCACTGCACTGTCTGTGTGCAAGAGAATCAGTCATTAATGCTTACAAAGAGCTTTAGAAGCTCATGGCCATGTAGGCACAGCAGAGAGGGCTTAGATCACACAATCACAAGATCAGAAGAGACCTCCAAGATCATAAAATCCAACCATCAATCCAACCCCACTACGCCCACCAAACCACAGTGTCACATCCACACCTACACCACCTCCAGGGAGATGGCAATGCCAGCCACTCCCTGGGCAGCCTGTTCCAATCCCTGACAACTCTGTCAAGGAAGAGATTTTTGATGATTATTTGGTTCCATCAGTGTAGAATCTACAACCTCCTTGCATTGCTTTGTTGTTGTTCCAGCAGCCACAGACACAAACAGAAGAGATCTGCTGCTTTAGCTCATAGTGTTTGGGACAGAAATGATTTCAATGAGCTGACAGGAAAACTCCTGTTGGAAGTGCTACCTCCCTACAGAAGGGCTGTGCTGACTTCCACGCAAAGCCTCAGGAGAGCAGAGGAAGAGCAAGGTCTTCATGGTGCTAGTGAGTGTGTCTAGATGCTGGACAACCAAAGCTACAGTGGGAAATGAGCATGATGATTTTCTCGATGATCCAGTGAAGAAAGAGCTCTAGTGCCTCTGTGGAGGAGGATGAGTACAAAACAAGAAATCCCTGCCCAAAACCCAAAAATGGTGACCTGTAGGAACCCAAAGGCTTTACTTGCCTGTAGAACAGAGGAACTCACAGTACTCTGCTCTGAGTAGCTGAGGATCTCAGCATTTGTCTGCGATCCTGTTTGTTCTACAGTCCCCTTTGTCCTGTGCTCCAGAGCCTATCCAGATCCTAAGATGAAACCTCACAACTCCAGGGGTATGAGGTCCCACCACCAATACCCTGCACTGGATCCACTCCCCCACAAACTCCCCAGAGTGGGTCTAGGAAGATGTTAGTTGTCCTGCTGGTCCATCCCTTGAATGGTTAAGAGTTGTTCACTTTCTCTGAAGCATCTGAGCAGGGAGCCTCAGGGCAGCAGCTGTCCTGGGGAGCCACCAGGAGGAGGCCAGCATGAGCTGTTAGCACCAGTAGCAGCAGGGCCAGTGCGGAAGGAAGGAGCAGAGTCAGAATCCCACATCCACAGCACCTCTGCCTCCCTGCTCCAGCTCTTCCAGCCATACATCTGTGCCCCCAGAATGTCTGGGGCAGAGAACAGAGCAGCTCCTCTCCATGGCCCACCTCAGCCATGCTGCATCTCTAGCCCAGCCATAACCAACTCCCTCCCATCCTGCCTCCACACTTCCCCCACCTCCAAGAGCTCTTGGTACCCTCTTTCCTCAGTTGCTGCTCAGGGATGCTGGGCATGGAGCAGGATCTAGGGGCAGGAGCTGTCTAGACCATAGAGGCTCCCTTGCTCACTCCTGTCCTCATAGGGCTGGCCAGCACGGACACACATGACAGACAGACCTGCTGCCTGAGGCAAGATAACAGACCAAGACTGACACCCATGCCTGAGGCAGAAGGCAGCAGATTGAGGTTGGGGGTATCAGACTGGGAAACCACATGGAGACATGAGATCGAGGTAAGATTATCTGATGATCTAGGTGCCACCAATGTCTTTCACCCTCCTGCTCCTACCAGTGTGTTCAGAGCAGCACTGGCACACACTCCCTATTCAGACCAGTCTCAATGTTCCTGTCACACATCTCCACATAGGGACTAGAATAAAACTGAGAGGAGGAGAACAGGCTGAGGAATAAGCTGGAGACATCCTCGCTGATGGAGATCACACCAACACAGCCCAGCTTGGAGCTGCTTTTAGCTGAATGTTCTGGATGCTCTTGCAGTAGGTTTGGTACAAATGTCAAGATTCATTCTGAAAACTCAATATTTTCTCTCAGGAACACAAATGTGTTGAGATATTTTCAGTGAAGCCTTTCTCCTTTCCGATAGACTGGGCTGTGTTTCCTGCTTCCATTCATGGCAAAAGGAATCCTTGAAGGTTTTGACTCTTCTGTTATCCCCCCTATTCACTGTTTTCCTCAACTCTATTCCTTCCTTGCAGGAAGATTTAGTATTTCAGGCTTGACTGCTCCTTCCTGCCAAGATAAATAATGCAAATCTCTAAATATTTTGATTTCTAAAACCTCCTCCATATCATACACCCTAAATAGTAGCTATTTAAGGAGTTTCTAAAACCTTTGCCTTATGGTGCATTTCAGCTTTCAATAGAAACCACACATGGTATCTTTGGATCCATCACCAGAGCAGATGTGGGATGCAGGAGGAAGCCCTGAAGGCAGCCTGCTCCATCACACCGACTCTGAGGCTGGAGTCCTGTCTGGGGGAATCACAAGTACCACAATTATCTGGGAGCTGCCAGATCCCTAATATGCAAAACCTGGGTTTTAACTGGGAGCAAATCAGGTGGAAACAGAAAGAGAATGGGGGTGGTCAGTGATTGCAGGGTCTTGCAGCTCCAAGAAAGGTAAGTAAATCATCAAGATCTCAGAGGAGAATTGGTATTTTCCAGTGGGGTCAAGACTTTACAACATGGAGATTGAAGTCTGCAAAGTGATGAGGCCTAGAAGGAGGGACAAACAGTGAATATTCCTTGTCTCTCCTCAAGCAAGAACCTGGAGGTCCTAGTGGACAGCAGGATGACTATGAGCCAGCAATGTGCTCTTGTGGCCAAGAGGGCCAACAGCATCCTGGGGGGATCAGAAGGGGGATGGTTAGCAGATCAAAGGAGGTTCTTCTCCCCCTCTACTCTGCACTGGTGAGACCATAGCTGGAGTATTGGGCCCCTCAGTTCAAGAAGGACACAGAGCTGCTGAAGGGTGTCCAGCATAAAGCGACAAAGATGATGAAGGAAGTAGAACAGCTCCTGTATGAGGAAAGGCTGAGGGAGCTGGGTCTCTTGAGCTTGGAGAAGAGGCTGAGGGGTGACCTCATTCATGTCTATAAATATGTGAGGGGTGGGTAACAGGAGGATGGAAGGTCATCTGGTGATAGGACAAGGGGCAATGGGTGCAAGCTGGAACAGAGGAGGTTCCATATCAATATCAGAAGGAACTTTTTCACAGTAAGGGTACCAGAGCATTGAAACAGGCTGCCCAGGGGGGTTGTGGGGTCTCCTTCTCTGGGAATGTTCAAGATCCATCTGGACCTGTTGCTGTGCGACTTGGTCTAAGTGATCCTGCTCTGGCAGTGGGATTGAACTAGATGATCTTTCAAGTTCCCTTCCAATCCCTAATGAATCTATGAATGAACCTGGCAAGAGCTGAGTTCAAAATGAACAGAGGGAGGCAGCTCTCATACAAGTAGCTCCTTGCCAAGGAACATGGTGATTACAAGGAAGTTTCTGCGTGTCTGAGTCACGGTTTGGATTTCAAAGCAATAAGCTCAAGATTTGTAGAGTGAGAATGGTCAGAGGCTGAGAGCGCACTGGATGGAGAAAGCACAGGTGTTTGCCTTCCTCTTCAAGGAGTCTGCTGTGGCCACATCTGGAGATAGTAAGGGCTAGATGAATCCTTAGCATCCATCCTTTAGGACTGTTTCTATCCCAGGACAGCCAGTCCTACAGGGCTGTAAGGTCTATAGTGTAGCTTGTGAAACTGCATCGAAAGGCCCCACCTGAAGCTGATGGCTCAGGAGATGCCTCCAGAGGAGTATTTTTGGTAAATGTCAGCCGAAAGACACCTGCCATTTCCAAACACACAGGGAGGCAGCAATAAATTGCTGCAGTCTGCAGATTTCCAGAGCAAAGGGATGTCTAGAAAAACTTCACTTGGGGAAACCAAGAGCCTGAAGAGCAAGATGTGGCCCTCATGGATATTTGGTGCTTCCAAAGACAGACACAGGCTGCCTTTGCCATGTTTCAGCCTCACGTTTGTCTTCATGTTTCCCTGACAATGCCGTCAGCACTGAGCACCAACCTGCCTGGAACTGAGCAGGATTTGCCTGCCAAAAGAATGTTTTGGTCTAGAAACCAGGAGCCTTTGGGTACTAGCCTCACGACACTCAGGACCTGACATTTCTTGAGCAAGTTCATGAGCACTTGGCATGTCATGGTACTTTGTTCTTGGCAAGGCTGCCTCAAGGTTTCTTCAACTGGAAGTACTTGTGACATCTGCAGGTCCAGAACATCCTCATGTTGTGCCAGAGGAAGTTTAGCTTGACATTAGGAAAACTTTCTTCACCAGAAGGGTTGTCAAGTCCTGGCACAGGCTGCTCAGAGCAGTGGTGAAGTCCCTTTCCCTCATGGGATTTAAAAGACATGGAGATGTGCTGCCGAGGGTCATGGGTTAGCAGGTACCTGGTAGTGTTGGGTGAACAGTTGGACTTAATGATCTTAAAGGTCTTTTCCAACCTAAACGATCCTGGGGGAGACCAGTCTTTGCCACCACTGGCACAAGCAGCCTGTGGGATGTGGTCACCCCAAGGGCTGGGTTTTGGGCTCTGTGCAATGTTCCAGCTGGACCTGCTGCCCTGCAGTGGGGAAGCTCTCCAGCAGATGGCAAACACCTCCCACCTCCAAAAGCAAGTTTCTCACCTAGAGCAGACAGCTCTGTGGCATCATCACCCAGGTCCTCTCTCCTGTACATCCAGCTGGAAACCACGCTCAGCTTTGTTTTGCCATTCTTGGATAAGTGTGTTCCAGGGTCACAGACCTCCCTGTAAAAGCTGGGCAAAAAAGAAGACCTAGGTAAACAGCCCCATCACCAAGATCATGTTCGGTGGTTGCAGGATTGCACTGGTGCAAGGCCTTTCCCAGAAGATGTGTCCTCCAAGGACAGCATCTGCTCTGGTGAGCTCAGGGGATTGTGCCTAAAGGAAGTCTGAAGGGGTCCCTTTGGGAACTCACCTTGGGCAGGAGTGAAAAGAGAGCAGGATCTTTGCATGAAGCCCTATGCCTTCTTGCTCCAGCACAGCCGGATGGCTAACAGAGGAAGGACTGTGGTGCTCTCTGTGCCTCTATTTTCTTGCTCAAACAAGGGGCATCTGTGCTCTGCCTGAGCCTGGGCCAGGCCATGGGAGGGTGAGGAGGGATGCAGCAGCACCCTGGGACTCTGTGTCCTGGCAGAGAGGGCTGTTATGGGTGGAAATCTCAGAGCATGCAAGCAGTGAGGCTGGAACAGCAAGGGGAGCTGCCTTGCAGAGCCCTGATACATGGGAAGGATGAGTTTCAGTCCTTCCTGCCCAGTCTGAGCCAGTGCTAGATGGGTGTTACACCATGCTGGAGGGGGAGATGGAACACACCATTCTCCTCACATGCCAGCAGACACCAGACCCATGGTCTCCATCCTGCAGAAGACATTTGAGTTCAGGCAACCCAGGTAGCAAGGCAGGTGTCCATGTACCATGGCACAAAGTCTCCTGTCCCACTCTGTCCCAGAAGTGTGAAAGCAGCTGCACTGTATGAATGTCACTGGGGAAGCCAGTTTCTGTCCCTGTACAGGCCAGACACCCCCATGACAGGCTCTGCCACCACCTTTTGCCTCCAGCTCCTCTTGCACAGGAGCTAAAGATGAACAAAGCAACCAAGCACATAAAATCCATCCATGACCTCTGGAAAAGATCGGCTAAGTGAGAGTAGTGGTGCCCATCCCACCTTCCATCTGTGCAGCTCACTAATCCTCAGTCGTGTCCCCATGAAACCCGCAGCAGAGGAACAGACTCCACCCCGGTATAGTTTTGTGCCTTCCGCTCTCCCAGAGCATTTCTTGATCTGGCTAAAACCAAGGCACCCTCTCTCTCCAGAAAGCAGTCCCCAAATCCCTGCAGAGCAGATAAGCCTGGACCAGAGCCCCAAAGCACAATCCAGCAAAGCCACTGGGTAAACTGGGGCTGTCTGGGGTGGTCTGACCAGCTGTCTGTGGGCTGGATCCCTGCTCCCTCCTGTTACAGCCCCTGTTGTAGAGGAGGCAGGAACAGCTGATGGAAAATGCTCATTCCGGCTCATATCCAGACACCTTCTTCTACTCCTGCCCAGGCAGGAATCATCTCCCATCACAGGACCCAAAATGAGCACTCAGTCCTGGCTGTGGAAGAAGATGATGACTCCCAGATCCAGGCCTGAATGCTTGAGAGGCCCTGCAGGATCAGGATGCTTCTAGCCAGGTGGAGGGGTGGGCAAGGGGTGCAAGCCACATATACCTTGTTTTATGATGAATGCCCTCCTCTGATCTTTCTTGTCCTCATCCCCATTCAACAATGACTTCATTTCTTCAATTATTAATCACCTTGCTGCAACAGTGGCTGAATTAAACCCATTAACCCTCCTCTGGGAACAGCCCCAAGCAAGGAGGCAGCCTTCCAGAAAGTCCATTAGAGAGAAGGCAGACAGGGAGTCGAGACAAGCTAGGGTGGGAGGAGGTGGCCTTGCTGCACAGCGTAGGCCATTTCCCATCAGCTGCGAATGCGATATCCAAGGCGCAGAGACAGGGAAGGTCTATCATGTAAACAGCCTGTTCACACATCCCACTGGGCAGCTACAGGAGGTGCTGGTGGGGAAATAATTTCAGCTGAAAAATCAGCCACAAAAGCGAGTTACTCAGGAAGAATTCCTTGCACAAGAACTCCCGACAACCCACATCCCAACCAATTGTTCCCAGATTGCCCCACCACGTCCAACAGATGGGATGGTTTCACACAACTACTGCCCACCTGAAGCAAAGACACTGATTCTGTGTGACCTGCTTTTAAGGATCCAGGCACCCAGCTGGCACCACAGGGATTAACTGGGGACAACTCTTTGAGGGTTTTCAAGTCTCTTTGCGAAAATATTCATTTGTCTAAATTTTGCAGACATGTTCCAAGTTCTGGCAAAGGTCCCAGTGGGAAATTCAGCTTCAGAGTGGGAATCCCGAGCAAAACCATAGGAGCCAGCCACAGCCCAGCCATGCACTGGATTGAGCGAAGGCAAAAATCAGACCCCAGAAAAAGTCTCTGATGAGGGAAGGATGCAAACAGGAGCAGTGCCTGGACCAGGTTATGCAAACAAGCACCTGAACTATCAAACTGCCAACTGTTTGGGGGGAAGCAAACCCTTTCTCCTTCTCTTGCCTTGTTTTTCAGACATCTGTAACCATTTTTGCCCCTCTGCCAATGCTGCCTTAGAAACAACCTGTCTTCCTTGCTCTGCATTTACCTCCTGCCCAAGTGCACGCTCCCCCAGGGCTTCCCAGCCATGGCTGGGCTCACATAAAAGGCAAAAAGGCCCATACAACCTTCCTGCAGGCTGCTGGGCGCCTTGTCCATGCTGACAGCCCTTCGATTCCTAATCTCCACCTCCTCCTTGGCCCGAAGCAGTGCTGTGAAGCCCTAAATCCATCCCATATGCTAAGCAAAGCCTGACAAATGCTGCTCAGCATGGTGGCGGCAGTGCAGCTCAGCCCAGCCACACGCACAGCGCAGAGAGGCGCAGAGAGGCTGACCTGAGCCCGTGACCCAGAGGAGGTGATGATGCACAGGAGACACATGTCCTGGACCCCCCCACACCCCGTAACCCCCATCTCAGGGAGCAGATAGGGGCCTGCACCTCCATGCTGAACCAAGCCTGTATCGGGCCAAGCTGCAGGGCCTGGGGCAATGGGAGCCTCATAGGCTGCATGCTCAGGCCTGCGGGACCCCCATAGCGGGCAAGACAACTCCCACTGGGCCTGCAGGATCACCCCCCGGACCTGTTGGACCTCCTGGACACTAAAGGACCCTGCGGAACCCCTCGGACTGGCACAAGCCCGCTACGCCGCGGCCCCAGCACAGCCCATCCCCACCAGGGGGCGCCACGCGTGGCACGGGCGTTGCCCAGGGCGGGGCAGCAGGCAGTTAGTGGCAGGCGTGAAGAATCAATCAGTGCCGGGCGATCACCCGGGGGCGGGACCACAGGGCAGCGGTGGGCGGTGCTAAGTGGGCGGTACCTCAAGGCGGGGCAGAGGGCGGTACTCGGGCCGAGGGGTGGGATATGGAGTTGAGTGACGTCCTGATGGACCAATGATCTTGGAGATGGTCAGGTCAGTCGGTCTCCTGAGTCCAGTCGGGACAGGCCCCCCGGGAACCCCTCCTGAGTGACAACAGGATTAGCCAATGAAAGCGAAGAGGGGGGACACAAGGGGC
>VZRI01010016.1:47994-65851 GCA_013397515.1 Upupa epops
TGGGAGGGGCTTGAGGGGGCTGGGCTGGGCGGGGGGCGGAGCCAGGCCATCCCCACTCAGTGGTGCTGTGGTGGCCATAGTGGGCAGGGGATAAAGATGCTGATGGGGTCTTGGTCCCGCTGGGCTCAGCCTGGGTGAGAGAGAAGTCTGGGGGTGTGCTGGCTCTTGAGTGATCTAGTCCTCATCCTGGTCCCGATCCCATCCCATCAGCAGCTGAACCAGCTGGAGCTGCAGGTGAGGGACCAGACGCTCACTTCTGGCTGTGACTGCAGTGACAGGGACAAATCCGGCTCCAGGGTGACACCTACCAGCTGGGTTTGGGTTGCTAGTGTGGTTTGGCTTGGAGGCCAAACCAGAGCAGGGCAGTGCAGGCCAGAGTCCACCCCACCCTAGGCTCCATCTTGTGTCCATTGCCCAGAGGCCTTCTGTGCCTCTCAGGGACATCTGGCAAGGGCATAAGGAGCAGAGACTAGCCCTATGGCTGGCTCTTGGGAAGAGGCGCTATCATGTGAAAAAACAGATGCCATTGGCTCCTCAACAGCACCCAGATTGTCTGGATGGAGCCTTTCTGCCCTTCACCTGTGTTTTAAGTGTCCTGCATAGAGGGGAAAGTGGTGGCAGAGCTGGTGGGGAGGGGAGGAGCATGGATGCTTCAGGAGGAAACGTTGTGGTTTGGGGAAGGGACATACTTGGAAGAAGCTGGGGGAACGTCTGGACAAAACATGGGGAAGGTGAAGATGGATGCATAGCGTCAGGAGGTGCTGGAGACAGCTCATGCCTGCTCTGTGTCCAAGGATGGAGCATAAAGGTGAAGCAGTGCTGTCCCAATCTGCTGTGGGAGAGGAAGGGAAATGAAGGAGAGCTGGTGACCAGTGGGATCAGCTGCTCTGGGAGCAGCATAAGGAGGAACCAGGACATGGGTGACAGTTCAGTAATGAAAATAAAGACCAAGGATCAGCAGAAAGAAAACCTGGATTGAAGTCTGGCTGTGAGATCACACACGGGGAATCCTCTTACTCTCCTTGCTCAAGTTACCTCAAAAATCAATTATTTATAGCAGTAAAGGTAGAACCAGGATTAGTTTCACATGCTGTCACCTGCTGGATCCTTTCTGTCAGAAAATTACCCCATGGGCTCCCCAGGGTTCCTCCAGGTTGTCCATGGTAGGGCAGACCCGGAGAGGATGGTGGGCTCTGCTTTTCTTTTACTTTGCGTAATTCCCTCTTTCTCTCCAGTTTAAGGAACTTGCCAGGCACCCCTCACAGCTTCCACACATTAGTCATCCCATTTTTGTTAAACTTCTTCTTTTTGAGGCTCTTTTATAGGAACTTAGAGGGTTTGGGGTTTTTTGGTTTGATTTTGTTTCGAAAGTGATTTTTCTTGAAGGAACTTTAATCCCTTAAATGAAGGTTTTACCACAGTGCTGCACGTGCAGGCTCATGCCCTCCTCACCTCCAAACCTTCCATCTCATGGCAGTAGCACACTCACCAGGATGATTATTCTGGGCTGAAAGTGGCCAAATGGGCTTTGGGTCAGCCCCAGGAACACCTGTTTCGCTTTGGCATCGCCTTATTTATGTGGGGTGAGACTCAGCTTGGAAAAACAAGGGCACCCTTCTGGTGGTGATGGAACATCCTAAGTAGTGGGAAGGTCTAATGGTGGGAAGCTCTTGTAGTGAAGGGACATTCTGGTGATGCTGGTGGGACATTCTGGTAGTAGGAGACTCATGTGGTGGGGGAAACTGGTGGCGGGATGCTTTCATAGTGATGATCACTCTGCCCTGGCAATGTCAGTCTGTTAGTTTGAGGGCAAATGGGAAGAGATTTCCCAATTGCTTCTTTTCTTCTTCCTCGATTGATCAAGTGTCCTGGTTTTACTGGTGATGCAAATATGAGAAACCTAAAGGACACCCTGAAACTCAGTGTCCTTGCCATTGTGGTGCTGCGCCCGTCCTGGCTGCTGTGAGCAGCTGGGTGAGAAGCGCAGAGGATCGGGGTGGCTGGTGTGGACACAAATCCAAGTGCTCCCCTTCTGCTGTGATAGTTTTCACAAGAAGTTGAGCAATAGAAACGTCAGATCCTGCAGTTCTGCTGTCCTGCAGATGCATGGCCGTACAGGGTGCTTCGCTGCCATGGAAGGGCATGAGGCTTGCAGGGGCTCTCACCCATTCCTGTTGTCTTGCTGCTCATTGCCAGAAAAATCTCTGACAGACTCACAGAATGGTAGGGGTTGGAAGGGACCTCTGAGGATCATCTAGTCCATCCTTCCTGCTAGGATCACCCTGAGGAAATCACACAGGAACACATCCATGCAGGTTTTGAAGGTCTTCAGAGAAGGAGACTCCACAACCTCTGTGATTCTGTGGCCACTTGAGTTGCCCACAGCCACCACTTTCTCTTGCACGTTTTCACGCTGGGTCCTCAGGGCTGTATGCTGCTGCTAGACCAGCAGTAAAAGCAGTTCATGACTCAGGACTTATCCTGGAATGACATACCTGCAGCAGAAGGTGATTGTTGATCAGTCTGCATCACTGTTCAAGTCATAATAGGACCACAATGTGGTACAGAGGGGTGTCAGGGGCTTCCTTACAGGAAGAAGCAGCACATTCCTGGTGGGGAGATGCTGCAAGCTGAATGCAACTGCTGCCACATGCCCCCAGAAGGGTTTTTAAGGGCCTGAACACCCATGAGCCATCCCACTGCCATTTCATAGGGGCTGCAAAGCTGTTTTCCTTCATACCCTACTGCTAGAGGAGCTGGGCGAGTAGAGACTAGGTGAGTAGAGACCACATGGAAAAAGAAAACTATCAGAACCAAAGTGACATCAAATGAAATCGGTTTGGGGTTTTTTTCTCCTCCAGTGTTGGTTCCTATATCCTTCCTTTTGCTGTAAGAACCAACATTTTTCACCACCAAATGCAGGTTGAAAGCAGCTTTGTGCCCATCCTGGTCCCGGCAATGGACTGGGCTGTCTTCAGGCACCATTGCAACTCCAACTACTGCAATTAATGCAGTAATCCCATCATTTATAGGACTGGGAATAAGGCACCATATCTCCCATCCACAGCAATCCTGTCAGGTTCAGACCAGAGCCAGCTCGGTACGAGAGGAAATACCGTTTTACTACAGAAAAATACCCCAATTTTTGTGGTTCAGATGCTGCAGCCGGCGGCAGCTTTGCCAAGAACTTCAGTTCTTACACAGGAAATGAGGCTCCTTTCAAAGCACCCGAGTGGGGCTATATATATAGAGAGCTTCTCTGAGAAGATATTTAAAGAAACATATTGACACTAGCAAGAACAGGAAAAAATAGCTCTTGGCTGAGGGGAGCGAGGGCTGAAGGCAGCTGAGCCCATCCTGGGGGAGTAGGTGATACAGGGGATTAATTCAGGGCTCTTTCATCTCCAGGAAAATGAGCTCCTATGCTTTGTGCTGGGTGAACCCCCCATGTGCCTTCAGTCTCCTGCTTTTAAGCGGAATTAGAGGTGCTCAGGATTGAATGCAGCCTCAGCAGCAAAGCCATGAGTCATCTCAGCTCTTTTTCAGCAAGTCTCTCTTAGGAACTTATTTCTGTCCCCAAAGAGAGAAAATAGTTTGTCTTTTACCAGATTAGGGGCTGTTTTTCTGGTGCAATCTGGGATAGAGGGGGTTGTGGTTATTTTTATAGAGATGCAGAAATATCTGAGGTTTGGAGTGTGGTGGTGGTGGTCTGCAGAAGCTGCTGAGCCTCAGGAGGATCAATAGGTTCATTGCTGAAGGTGTGGGGACTTCTGCCACCAAGTCCAAGGTGCTGCTCCAGAGGGGAACCATCCTTGAACTAGCAGATGACAGTGGGTGACCTTCCCCCATGTCATGCCACTAAGTGGGAGCACTGACTTAAAAACCCACTGTCCTGGAAGAGATTTGGTCTCTCTCCACTTTCCTCCAAGGGTGACAGCTGGGACATGGGGCCAGCAGCAGCACAAGGGTTGGAGGAAGGGCTGGATCCTCTGCCCCCAGCCTGGCTGAGTTGTTTTTCACAGTCACCAAAGGAGAAAACTTCCTGGGGACGGACTGTTCTCCCGGTGACAGCAGAAACCAGCAGCACAGCCACTGTTTTAGCCCGGATGTGCAAGTCCCAGCCCACGGCCAGAATAATCATACAGAGTGTGCTGTTGTGGGCTGATAGCCGAGGAAGGTGAATGATCCTTGATCCACATACAAAAGGTGAAGTCACTTGCTTAAAAGCACATAGACATCTTTAATGCATTCACCAAGTTGTTGGGGAGACTTCAAAGATCACCCAGTTCCTACCCTCCCGCCATGTGCAGCAACACCTCTCACCAGACCAGTTTGCTCAGAGAGAGCCCCATCCAACCTGGCCTTGAACCCTTCCAGGGATGGAGCAGCCACATCCTCCCTGGGCAACCTGTTCCAGTGCCNTCAGAGAGAGCCCCATCCAACCTGGCCTTGAACCCTTCCAGGGATGGAGCAGCCACATCCTCCCTGGGCAACCTGTTCCAGTGCCTCAGCACCCTGTTTTTTGAGCATTTCTTCCATATATTCAGCCCAACTCCACCTTCATTCACATTAAATCAGTGTCTGGGCACACAGAGCTTCCTCTTGTACCTGCAGAACACCAGTTCCTTCTTCAGTGGGACATTCTGGCAACTTGACAAGTCTCACACCAATGGAAAGCCCATGTGTAGGTTGGTTGTGGTTGTGGTTGTGGTTGTGGTTATGGTTGTGGTTGTACCATGAGGTTAGGCAACTGGGTTGGCTTTGTCATGCAACTCAGGTTGTGGAGCTGACTTGAATTGCCCAGAACTACCACCCTTGGGATGGAGAAGAATCTTTGTTTCCTGGCCACTGAGCAAGCTAACGGCACTTTGTGCTTGCAGATCAGATTGCTGAAGCCGTCGTTACTTTATTCCAGGACTTTCATAATTTTAGCAGCTATTTTTACCTTGGCTGACTGGTAGCCAGCTTGATGTCATTGCGATAAATCCCAATTTAACAGCAGCAGCCTGTGTCCTTCCTGTGTGGGGTTTTTGTCCTGCTGCCCCAAATGCTCCAGCAAAAGCATCTGAGGTTCTCTTCCTTGGGGTGGTCTCCTGTGGTCTGGGGACCACTGCTCAGCTTTCTACCACATTCCTAAGAACCCAAATTCCTGTGTGAGATGGCACAACCACTCAGACAAGGTGCTGCCACCAAGGAGGGCACCTTAAATATTTCCCATGCAGAAAGGCAAGGATGATCCAGGGGATGCGGCTGTGGGCAGCCTGGTCTGGTGAGAGGTGTCCCTGCCCATGGCAGGAGGTTGGAACTACATGGTCTCTGAGCATCCTTCTGACTTAAATCAGTCTGTGATTCTAAGATGCAGCAAGCAAAGGGACCCTTTGGGAGAAGAGGTTTCTCTCAGCAGAGCCAGGCTGCAGATTTGCTCTTTATTGTTCCCATTTGTCTCTTGTCTTCCACGCAAGCAGCTCAGCTCTCTGGAGAGCCCGTGGCATCACTTTGCTTTGCAGAAGCATCTGCTACATCAAACACAGTGTTTTCCAGCTGTTATGTTGACATGGAAGTGAACACAAATGTGAGGGTTTGTAAGTGCAGTTTGCAAGGTGCTTGTGCCAGGACAGAAGGGACACCTCCTCCTGAGAGCACAGGAAAGAGGTGATGATATGAGTGTTGAGACCTCAGATGACTTAATGATGCTTGTTACTTGTTTATGGTTCCCACCAAGCAATGCTCCCCTAGGATTGGGTGTCTGGGCATAGGAAGACTCTGGGTACAGTTGCCAGGAGCAGTTGGCTTCTTCTGCACAAGCAAGATGCAGCCCTCATGTTCCCAGCCAGCCACTGGTGAAGGTCACTGTTCATCCAGGACTCAATACAGGCTCTGCAATGCACTAAATCAAGCTCTGACCAGAACTTGCACATCTCAGTGAGCTTGGCAGTGGGTCTCACTGGTCCTAGTCCTCACCCTTGCTGGTCTGCGGGTATAGTGGTTGTCCCTTTCCTCCAGAGCCACAGTTATGGAGTGTTCCAGGCATGCTGTCTGTATGTGGGCCACCCAGTCCAGCTCTACAGTCCTCAGAACTGCTCACAATGGGAGTCCCATGCCATCAATTAGTGGTATGTGAAGATTTTCCAAGGCCTTAGGGCAATGCTGAAGCCGAGACAGCAGAAGACTGTGTTGAAGAAGTCAGTGAAGAGTAGGAACAGCA
Organism: Upupa epops; assembly: GCA_013397515.1. Classification (NCBI taxonomy): domain Eukaryota; kingdom Metazoa; phylum Chordata; class Aves; order Bucerotiformes; family Upupidae; genus Upupa; species Upupa epops. Next base: position 54,200 of record VZRI01010016.1, read on the forward strand.
CTACCAAAAGAGACAAGGGCTTATGCATTTAAAAAGTCAGTGGAATCACTGAAGGAGTCACCTCTACTGGTGGAGCTATTCCCAGTCTATGACCTGGTGGAGACCTTGTGTTTTCCCAGCCGGAGAGGTGTTGTGCACTTCACAGACTGGAATGCAGTGTTCTAGCAGCCAGCAAGGTTTGGCTGCCTCAAGACCTCTCTGGTCTGGAGAGGCCAAAGGTGGGGGTTTCTGGATTTGCAGAACTTTATTCATTCTATTACCTGGAACTTACGTGGTCCATCCTGTCCTGCTGGGCTGTGGAGAGTGGGTGTCAGACAGTTTTTAACCCCTTTAGCAGCCGTCCTGAGGAGCAGTGAGCTGTGCAGCTTATTCTTCCCAGCTCTGCTCACTGTGGTTCCTGCTGCAGGTGTCCATGGCTGTACCTCTGCCTCCCCGCCAGGCACAGAGCATCTCTTTAGCTCTGGTGACCCAGACTTAAGTTGAGAAGGGTTGAGAGGCTTCACACATGGACCTTGCACAGGAGGGGTGAGAGGTGATGGAACAACCCAGGACATGTCACAGCCAACGTTTCAGTGGGTGGGATCCAGCCTGGAGTTTCCACTGTGCCCCACAGCCCCCCCTGTTTGTGAGCATCCCAGAAGATGACATTAGCTGAGGGACTGGGTGAGCAAGACCATCTCCTGGCTTCATTCCTCTCCTGGTGAGATGCTCTTGGCCTTGATGGGAGGACACACTCTCCTCTTGTTTGTCTTCCCAGCTATTGCAGTCCTGCTCCAGCTCTTTTTATAGTTCAGAACGAAGTGCCTTAAGTTTGGGAGTCGTCTGGGAGGCCAGGCACACAGGGAGGGGTTGCAGCTAGAAATAGGGCTGCTCTCTGCTCTCTGCTTGTGCATTCCAGCTTTATTGTTTTTTTAGCTGTGATGTCCAAGTTTGAAGAGTCCTGCAGCCACAAGTGCCGAGCTGGGAGCCACGGCCTGCATTTTTTCCACTTGCACTGGGCAGTCTTGCTTCTTTGCCTTATTCCCAGTGCCCTCACACCAGTCGTTGAGCCTCCAAGTGATGGTTTTCCCAGGGTCTCTCACTTCCCCCTGTATTTTCTGTAACACTCAGCTTTCACTCCTCACTGTGGCTGGTTTGGCTCAGGAGCAACCTGTGCGCTGGCAGCATCAGCTGAAGCTGCAGCAATTAATAAGGTCTGAGCGATAGATAAGGGATCACTTACTGGAAGGTGAACACAAAGCCCAAGCTAAACCTTCAGTGATTTCTGCCCTCTAGGAGGGAAGTAAAGCTTCACCATAGCAGCCTTCCAGTACCTGAAGGGAGCTACAGAAAGGCTGAAGAAGGGCTTTTCCCAAGAGTTGGTAATAATAAGATGAGGGGAAATGGCTTTAAGCTAGAAAAGGGAAGATTTAGATTAGACATTGGGAAGAAATTCCTCCCTGTGAGGGTGCTGAGGCACTGGAACAGGCTGCCCAGGGAGGTTGTGTCTGCTCCATCCCTGGAAGTGTTGGATGAGGCTCTGAGCAATCTGGTCTGGTGAGGTGTCGCTGCCCATGGCAGGGGGTTGGAACTGGGTGATCTTTGAAGTCTCCCTTCCAACCCAGACCGTTCTGTGCTCTGCTACATGGCCACAAATAAAGGAGTGTAAAAAGGAGAGGCAGTTCATTTGATGAAACCGATGGTTTTCACCTCCTAAAGTTTGCTGGGATTTTGGCAGCAGAGCAAAGCCAGGGCAGGGATGTGGGATCCACCAGGCATCCCAGTGGGTCATCTTCTCTCTCCCAGTTTTGCCTGGTCCTGGTGTGTACTTGAAATATGTGCTTCTCTAAGGGAGGGGCACTGTGCAGATTCTCCCCAGTTCATAGAATCATTCTGGTTGGAAAAGACCCTTGAGATCATCAAGTCCAACCAATAACCTTACTCTACCAAGGTCACCACTAGACCAGATCTCTAAGCACCACATCTAAACTTTAAACACCTCCAGGGACAGTGACTCAGCGCCCTCCCAGAGCAGCCTGTTCCCATCCCTGACCACTCAGTAAAAACACATTTCTCACCCCAGGGATTTCTGTTTCTCTGTCCCTCACCAGTGAGCACTGGGGTATGGACCCAGGGAACTGGCCATGGAGGCTGGGCTACATCCAGGGGTCTTCTGTCCCCAGGACCCGTGAGGACAAGCACTGCACTCCCAACTCCAGCTTGGTGTGGAGGATACAGCATCCCCCTTGCAGGGCTGGGAGCATGGTGGTGGTTGCTGCGTGTTTTCCACACCCAGCTCTGGCTTCTACCCTCCTGGTTCACCTCAAGCCACGGTGTTGGGGCCAGCGGGATCAGGACAGTGCTGCCCTTTCTTTGTGGGCTGGGTAAGGCGCAGGGCATGCTGGCTCACAGTCCAGCCAGCGGCACTTGTTTTCCAACACGGAAAATGAGTAAAAACTAATATTTAGATCTCGAGAAGGGATTTTGCAGCCTCTTGCAATGAAATCGTGCCTGCAATTCCCCGCTGGTACGTGTCAGGAAGGGAGCAGTAACACATGAAAACACAGTTTCCTTTATACACTGGGGTTTTTTCCACCTCGGGCTCCACCCTGTGTCCCAGCGGAGATGCCTGCTCCGGCTCCCCAGGCAAGCTCCACACCCAGTGAGAGGGCAGCATGCCAGATGCTCCAAGCCCAGCAAAGCCCGTCAACATCATGGAGCAATTCATGGGGAGCATCACCTGCCATAGGGAAGACTACAGAGGTGTTAGATGGGTGGACTGTGGCGAACTGGTGCTCTCAGAAGAGCAGAAGCAAAGCTTGCACTCGCAAACCAGAGTGGGACTGGTTTCTTTACCAGTTACACATCCCTTGGAGAGCATCCCTTGCTCCTTCTCTGTCACACCCTGCTCCTCCACAGTGGGAAGGGATATCCCAAGCTCTCATTACTCTTGGGAGCTGCAGTTGTGGTTTAGTGAAGGTGAACGCCCATTTCTGAACTCTTGGGAGATGCCAGGGGGATGGATGCAGAGCTCCAACCTGCTCCTGTACCTGTCAATGAGTCCCTGTGCCAACAGCCCACAACAGGTCCCACAGGACCTTTGTCTTTATTAAGGATGTGTAGGATTAGGTTTTATGGGTTTATTTAACCAGTATTTGTTCATTCTTAAGGTCTGACCTTCCCAGCAGCAGAGATGTAGATGCTGGGTCTGAGCTGTTTACTTGCTGGGGGACTGGGGAGCAGGATCAGCCATGGGGTGTTCTCATGGGTTGAGGATGACCAGAGCATCCTGCATTGGTCACCCACAGTGTTCAAGGAGATGCTGAGCAGGGAATGAAAGCTGTAATTTTTTTATCTGGCATTTCCCCCAGGCTGAAATGAGCATCAAGATCCCACTAGGTCTGGTGGAAGGGAGACGAGAGAACACAAACAGCAAACCCATAGCTTCTGAAAGCCTAGGGCTGCTAGCACTGCTGAGGAGCAGCTTTCCAGGAGATGGGGAGGTGGACAGAGGGCTCAGCAGCCAGGTTGTGGGTGAAAAGCTGTGAAGCCACCTGCAATGCCAAAGAAAGGGGATAAACTCCCCAGAGCACTATGTGGAGGAGGCAGCGCCGCTGTGAGCTGGCATCACCCACTTTGGTCCACCACTGCCCCCCCGCCCCCTCCTCACTGCAGCCACTCAGCTCTTGAATCTGAATAAACTCTCAGCTGGAAAGGTTCCCAGGGCTGGAAATATGTTGTCTGTTTCCTATAAATACTTCTGCCACTGCCTGTTAGCTAGAGGCAGGCTCAGTGTCCCTCTAGCGCTGCAGGATCTAGCAGGGGTCTGGCAGTGGTCTGGCCCCATAGGGTGGGTCCTGCCACAGGGAAGTCATTCGCTGTGGAGTTTCCCAACCTATTGCTTCAGGTGGTTTCGTTTCAGACAGGCTTTGTTCCTCATTCTTGATGTGGATGTGCTGAAGCTGTTAACATTTAGGGCTTGTTGTAGGTGCTGAGGTGTGTGTCCACACCACAAATCTGCTGGGAGCATTTGCTTGACCTCGTGCTCCGGCATCTTTTGGGTTTGCGTGGAAACGAAGCTCAGAAGAAGCTGTGACGAGGTCCAGGGTGGTGGGTGTGCAGGTCTTGACTGGGCGTTGAGATAATGTAAGGTGGAGATTTGCTCGGAACTGGAAGGAGAGGGTTCTGTGTGCTTTGGGAGAGGGAAGAAGGCACCCAAGGACAGATGCTGTTTTGTCCTAGCTTCATCTCCAGACCCATAGGTACCAGCCATGCTCCACATGAAGCCTCCAGCTCCCACAGCAGGAAGGCTCCAGGGCAGAACTTAGGGGCTCCACGAGGAAATCTTCTGACTCATTGTCACCATCTAGATACAGAAGGGCTGCAAAGTGAAGTGTGGATGCAGCTGAGGGTCAGCAATGGGGGAAATGGGCTCATCATGAGAGTAGATGCTAGAGGCTTCCATCCTTGTATACCTCTGGGGCTTGCAAGGAGGGAGTGACAGAGGAGCTCTGAGCACTGGCAGCTGTGGGAGCAGCGAGGTGGCAGCTGTGGGAGCAGTGAGCACTGCACTGATGGTTCCATATGTGGCTGTGACCTTTGGTAACCCAGTTTCCTTCTCCTGGGCGTTTCACTTATCTCAGTGGTTTCGGTGTTGGGCTCACGAGAAGTAAGCGACTAATGACAGCGGCTTGTGCGTGAGCTTCAGCTAGAGTCCACGAGGGTTTCCGGGTAACCAGCACGGACGCATGGGGCTGCAGGGGACACAGAGGGGATCTGTGAGTTTCGATGGGAGGACCTGCCTGGCACCTCACAACAGCAAAGCAGTGAGCAGGGAGGGTGTTGCTGCTCCCTGCTTATCATCCTCCTGTGCTTGGGACCAGTGAGGCCTCATCTTGAGTCTTGGGTTCAGTTTTGGGCACCTCAATACAAGAAAGACATTGAGATGCTGGAGTAAGGCCAGAGCAGGGCAGCAAAGCTGGTGAAGGGCCTGGACGATGGATCTGATGGGGAGCAACTGAAGGAACTGGGATTGTTTGGTCTGGAGAGAAGGAGACCAAGGGGAGACCTTATTGCTCTTTACAGCTACCTAAAAGGAGGGTGTAGAGAGGTGGGGGTTGATGTCTTTTCCCAAGTCACCAGGAATAGAACAAGAGGAAATGGCCTCAAGCTGTGCCAGGGGAGGGTTAGGTTGGACATCAGGAAAAATCTCTTCCCTGTCAGAGTGCTCAGGGGTTGGAACAGGGGGCCCAGGGATGAGGGGAGTCATCATCCCTGGAGGGGATCAAAAAACAAGTAGATGTGGCCCTGTGGGGAGCAGGGTTTAGTGGGCAGGGTGGGGTTGGGTTGGTGGTTGGACTGGATGATCTTGGAGATTTCTCCTAACCTTGATGATTGTGACTCTCCCACATCTCCTTCTCTCTTGCATTTTTAATCCCATTGGCTTTGCAGAGCTCCCACTAACCTTGGGCCGGCCATGGCCGCAGGCACTGTCAGAGCACTGTCACTTGAGGCTCAAGCAGTTGCTGCAGCACCAACGGCTATAGATTGGACAGGGAGCTAAAAATAACAACTGATCAATAATGGCAGCACCAACCTGGATTATTTCTTTCTCACTTTTTATTTTTTAAAAAAAATCTGTATATTGACAACACAACAAAGCGGCTCCCTGCAAAGGCAGGAGGGATAATGGAGCCAGGCTCCCTGCCCGCACCACAGCCCAAGGGAAGTGTGCAGTTCCACACCCCAGGAACCCTTCCTTTATCTCCTGCTCGGGGTGATAGGAAGAGCAGTGCTGCTCCCCAACTTTCCATGCTGGTCTAGCTCATGGTGAGGAGCTGGAGAAGCTGGGTACCCACTAAAATACACACACACACACACACACACACACACACACACACACGTAGCAGCCCCACACTGCCTGCTCCTGCCCACGCTGCCCGCTCTGTGCCACCCGCTCCGTGCTGGCACAAGCCTTTGGGGCAGCCGCCAGCCCTGGACCTGTGCCCACTTCAGACTGATCTGCTTTTTCCTCTCGCTTTCACATGCCCAGGAAACTGCGGCATTACAAGGATTTGAAAGTGGCCTTGAGCTTTATAAGCTCTGCTCCAGAGCGGATATTTTTCCTAAATCAAGATTTGCAGAGGTATTTGGGCATGAGGCAGCCAGGGGGGGGGTTTGCCACAAGTGCCAGAGCACCCAAACACCCTTCAGACCTGTCTGCCGTGCAAGTGCTGTGAAAACCAGCTGCTCCATCCAGACTCTGATGCTTTGGGGGATTGTTTCACACCAGCAGTGATTACCGAAGGGTTTCAGTAAAGTTCATTGTTGGATCCTTTTTGAAAGTCCCGGTGGTATGGGATCAGCGTGTCAGGGTTTGGCTATGTGGTGTCTGGGCCCTGAGAAACTAGTCACACACCAGCACTTGCCAAAGCGGCTGCTCTGTCCCTGTATCCCAAATAACCCCTGGTGTGGTGCTGGCCGGGGAGGTGCTCCGGGGAAGTCTCAGCTCTGATTCAGAAGGACATGAAGCAGTGCAGTGGCTCAGCCAGGAAAGCTGCTCCTTATTAGGATGCTCTGACCTCCTAGCTCAGGGAGGGGTAAAAAGACATTGCAATGCCCAGGTGGGTTTTCCCTCTACCTCACCTGTTACAGATACACCCCAGTGCCCAGCACTCACTCCCTTTCCCTAAAATAAAAACTCCCTGTGCAGATAGCAGTGCTTGCCCAGCTCTATGGACCAGAAACTAAATCCAGCCTAGTGAGTCCTTGAAGGTGCATCCATCCTGCAGGCGAGTGCTCCAGAGCTGCAGAGGTGCTGGTAAAGAGCTGGAAGCTGCAAAATAGAAAAATCATTTTCTAAGTGCTCTGTGGGTTTCCCAATGAACCTGATCTTCCACTTCATACCTAGAGCTCTGAAATCCTGGGATCTTGGAGATCAGAAAGATGCTCCAGAAACATCTCAGAAGCACAGAATCTCAGAATCATTGAGGCTAGAAAAGCCCTCTGAGCTCATCCAGCCCAGCCCAGAACTTGACATCACTGCAGCAGCAGACCAGAGCACTAAGGGCCACAGCCACTCTGGCCTTAAAAACCTCCAGGGATGGGGACTCCACCACTGCCCTGGGCAGTCCATTCCAGGGTCTGATCACCCTTTCCTTGAGGAAGGGCTTCATAACATCCAACCTAACCCTGCCCTGGTGCAGCTTCAGGCCCTGCCCCCTTGTCCTAGTGCTGGTTGCCTGGGAGAAGAACCCAACCCCCACCTGACTACAACCTCCCTTCAAGGAGTTGTAGAGAGGGACAAGGTCCCCTCTAAGTCTCCTCCAGGCTAAACACCCCCAGCTTCCTCAGCCTCTCCTCATCAGCCTTTCCCTCCAGTCCCTTCCACAACCTCATTGCTCCTCTGGACCCACTTCAGTCCCTCAATCTCTTTGTTGAAGTGAGGGACCCAGAACTGTCCCCAGTACTCGAGGGGAGGCCTCATCAGTGCCCAGTACAGGCTGGGAATTACATCCCTAGTGCTGCTGGCCACACTATTCCTGATACAAGCCAGGATGCCATTGGCCTTTCATGCATGGGCATCTCACCATGGTTAAGCCACCAGCCAGGACTAGTGTACTGTGAGCTAAGAGAGCTGCTTTGGGAAGGTGGGTTTAAAACTGCTCCTACACTGGAGCAGCTGGAAGAAAAATGCCATTCCTTGAAGAAAATGAATTTCAGAGCCTGTGAGTCCAAGGATGGGTTGAGAGTGTGGCTCCCATTCAGTTTGTTCCCTCAGGGAAGACTTGGGAAATACAGAGAGATCAAGAGGGAGCAACAGATATTATTAGTCATCCAGGGGGGAGGCGGCTGCAGGGGAAGAGGGTTTAAAAGGCTTCAGAGTATTTTTAGACCTGGTAAAATGAACAGTTGTGGGGGAGAAAGAGGCAGGGAGACCTTTGAGAGAGATGTAAATGCTTTGTGGAGCAGAGTGGCTGGGGCTTCCTGCTCCATCCTGCCCTGAGCATCAGTTCAGGCAGAGATCTGCTCAAACAGAAGTAGAGGATGGAAAACCAATAAAAGAAAATGCCTTCCAGCTCGTTACCCAACGAACCGCGTCAGGCTGGCTGTGGTGACATAAGGCCACATTTGCTGAGACATTTTGGCCCTAATTCCCTTTATTTGAACGGGAGTCACTGCCAAAATAGAGTTTAAAAGCTGCTCCTGGAGCCTCCAGCAGGCTCAGGGAAGGTGCTAAAGAACTCTTCCTTCTTCACCCATCACGGCCCGGACCACATGAACCATCCCAGCAGCTCATAGGAGAGTAGTGGAGCTGCAGGAGGATGGAGGGTGTTTCCAGGGTGATGTGAAGGGTCTCAGGGTGCAGCACTGGAGGAGGTTAAATATAGCTGAGGGGAGAGGAGGGAGCATCCCAACTCTGGATCACCTGGGAGGATGATGAAGGCACTTATGGACCAGGGTGCAGGGTGAAGCAAGGGGCTGCCTCCCCTCCCGGTTCTCACTTATGGCTGGTACTCCACAAGTTCATCCCAAAGTGAGGGGATGCAGCACTGCAGAGGATTGCTGGAGCCTGAGATGGAGGATGTGAGTTTGCAGACTCAATTGGGATGCTCTGCATATCCCCCCACCCTGCTTCTGCCGCAGTGGTACTGAGATTTAGAGCAGGCTCATGTATTGCACAGCCTTCGGTGGATTTGTGCGAGTGAATTCGGTATTAATATAGAGAGATCTATATTTGTGTCTACAGCAGTTGAAGGAAACTGGAAGCAGAGCTCCTGCAGCAGTAAAGAGCAGCAGGTCAGTGCCTCAGCATCTTTAAAGGACTCCTGGGAACAACCCCAGAGCGCTGTGTGGGGCAGGAGCTGCTTTCATATGCCAGCACCAGCATTTCTCCATGGTGATGTGGTGAACCACAGCAGGGAACTCCCATGGGTTCGGTAGAGCAAGAAGGAAATTGCTGTCGCCCCAATGCACCCCTGTCACGGTGGGCTTTATCCCCATGGGTCATACTAGCCTCCCCAGAGCTTATGTGCTCAGTGGTTTCACCTTGAGGAGCACAGCCTCTCTTCCCACTGGGAATTTAGGGTTCTGTTTGCTCTGGAGAGCCTGAAGCTGCCTTTTAGTTAATGTTTATGTTCTCTTGTACAGCTGCCTCAGCTATAATTTTTACCCTTTAGCTGAAGACACCCCCCTTGCTGTGAAGCTGGGAGGACATGGAGGTCTATCCCTAGCCCTCAAATGCTTTTCAGTGGCCTCCAAGATCTGAAGCCATGAGAAAGCACACAGAGAGTAGTGGCACACCTGCCTGTCCCAGCTCCGCAGCATCTGTAGCAGTCCAACAATAACAGCAATAACCATCTTCTGCCTGAGCTGGCTTTAGCCAGGGGTGAGCCTGTGTGAAAGCCTGATTTTGAAAAATAAGGTTAATGATGATGAGTTGAGATAATTTGTGGGATTAAGGGGGGCTGTTTGGAGCACAAAGCCTGTATGGCTGCACAGGGGGTTTGATGGTATTACAGGCTATTGCCACTAATCATAGACTCATAGGGTTGGAAGGGACCTCCAAAGACCATCTAGTCCAACCCCCCAAGCAGGGCCATCCCTAACCAGACCAGATTGCCCAGAGCCCCATCCAGCCTGGGATGGGGCCTCCACCACCTCTCTGGGCAGCCTGTTCCAGGGATCCCCTGCCCTCAGATTCAAGAACTTTTTCCTCCTGTCCAGCCTCAGTCTCCTCTTTTCCAGCTTCAGATCTTGACCCATCGTCCTGTTGTTCTCTGACCCTATGAACAGTCTTCCCCANGCCCCATCCAGCCTGGGATGGGGCCTCCACCACCTCTCTGGGCAGCCTGTTCCAGGGATCCCCTGCCCTCAGATTCAAGAACTTTTTCCTCCTGTCCAGCCTCAGTCTCCTCTTTTCCAGCTTCAGATCTTGACCCATCGTCCTGTTGTTCTCTGACCCTATGAACAGTCTTCCCCAGTGTTCTGACATACCCTCTCAGGGACTGGGAGGTTGCTATCAGGTCCCCCCTGTCTTCTCTTCAGGCTGAATAATCTGCACTCTCTCAGCCTGTCCTTGTAAGAGAGGGGCTATAGCCCTCTGATCATATGGCTAAAGGGTGGATGTTACTGTATGAACTACTTCTCATGCCGGTGGCATCTCAGTAACAGTCACATCCCTCCTATGGGTGTGGGGGGCGGGACTGGGTTTTGCTCCAGAGGATGCTCTTTGGTTTTGCATGTGCTGCCTGTGCTCTTTGCATACTTGCCTTGAGGTTTCTTCATGTAAATGAGGCATTAAACCTAATGGACAAGTGCTAATCACAGGGCTGTGGCCTCTTGGAGATGGCGCTCTGGAAGCCTGGACTGCATCTGCAGGATGTAAGGCAGCAGCAGTTGGGGTGCTGGGTTCAGAGCAATGCTAAACCCACTAAGGGTGAATTAATACCAGGATCCCATTAAGTCAAAGGCTGGGGGCTGGGCTGCACAGATTGGACCCAGAATCCCACTGCCTACTCTAGATGGGAATGAATTGCTGAGCAGCTTCACTGTGGGGAGGGCACAGACCCTAAAGGGTCATTTACAGCACCCCTTCCCAGCCTCTCTTGCTTGCCCCCAGGTGCCCTGTCCCAGTGATGGTGCTGTTCCTCCAGCAGCTGGCAGCGACCCTCCTGCCACACTCATGCTGGCATGCTGTCACAGTCGGGTGTGTTCAGCCTTGTCGTGCCTAGTGTGACAGGGCAGGTAATGGTGACAGGGGCAGGTGTCTGTGATGGCGACAGCTCCCATGGGAATGTGGCTGCTGCTTGAAACCATCTGGTCCAGCAAAACACCCCAGAGAGCTCAGTTCTCCTGAGCACTGTGTCCATCCCTCTGTCCTAAAGAATCACAGCAGAGGTTTTAACAGCCACTCAAGGAAAACACAAGCTGTGTCTCAGCCCCACAAGCTGTGTCTTCCTCCAGAGCTGGAATTAATTGGGTGGATGGGTGCAGAGCTGAGCGTGGCAGGGTATGGGGGTGGGGGTGCTCTGTCCCCTAGGGATGTGGGATCCTGTTATCTTATTAACAGCAGCCAAGTCACCATCCTGGAGTAAGTGGCTGAGCCGTGACTAGACTGCAGTAATCCTGGGGGATTAGCATGTGCAGCCAGGGCCAGCACTGCACGAGCTTTTTTGTCTTAGGGCCATGAAGCTTCCCCTTCTTCAGCCAAGGGGCAGCTGCAATGCTTCTCCTCCCCCAGCTTTGGGGCTGCTTTTAGGGTATCACCTTAAAATACAACTGCTGGGGTTTCTTTGGTGTCTCCCATTAGAAGGTTCCTATCACTTGAGCACTGGTAGGAACTGGGGGGGGAAAAAAAACAAACCAAAATACTCCTGACTGGGTGTTTGCCCGTCCCAGGGCAGGGTGGCAATGCCTGCTGGGGTTGGGCACAGCCTGAGGATGGTGGGCTCCTTTTCTTGTTGGAACCGAGATTGTGATGGCTGAGGGGGCTTCTGGGGTAGGGAAACCCTTGGGCAAGGGAAACCCTGAACAGGGAAAACCCTGAGTAGGGAACGCCCTGTGTAGGGCAGCGGCGGGACCCTCGGGTGCCGCTTCCCGGGCACCGAGCTGGGGCAGGGGAGCAGGGGATGGTGCGATGTGGGGGGGATAGGACAGGGGTTCTGGCTGCAC
>VZRI01010016.1:66445-78968 GCA_013397515.1 Upupa epops
TCTTAGGGCTGATCCCCCCTCTCGGGGCTGCTGCTGCTGCATAGGGCATCAGGGCTGGCTCCCAGCCCCGCGATTCAGTCGATTCGGGTGGGTTCAGCTTGTGCCATGAAAGCCCGGGTGTCCCCCTTTGATGTCCCCGTGTCCCCCCCACGTCCCCGTGTCTCCCCGACGTCTCCGTTGTGTCCCCGCCACTGTCCCCACATCTGCTGCTGCTGTCATAGCCCCTCGGGTCAGACCCTCTTCAGCCATTAGGGACGGAAACAGGTTTGGGGTGAAAAGTGGGGGTTTAGGGTCCGCTACTGCAGGGAGAGATGGGTCATCTCTGCATGGCTCACCTGGGAAGAGGGATTTGGCTTCACATGATGCTCCAGCAGAGCTGGGAAGGACCATGGGCTGAAGCAGTAAGCCCCAATGGTCCTGACCCTCCGCTATGGGATCCAGAGCTCTGGAGGAGTAACAGGTGAGGGACACCCCATCCTGCCCATGGGAGGTGTTGCGTGAAAGGATTTCCGCCAACCTCAGCACTGCAAGGCTCCCCATCCCTGAAGAATTTGGGATCATCCTATTGGGATGAAACAGGTGTTCCCACTGGGGTGAAACTTCCCAAGGAAAGGGGTTCCTGGAATGGCAGCTGATGCCGAACTGTGCATCCAGAGATGAGCTGTTCCCGCATCCACCAGCCTCGCTCCTTTATTCCCTCCTGTTCCAAAAGCATGCCCAGGGATTTATGTTTGCTGGGAAGCAGAAGACGCCAGTTGGGACCGTTTGGAACATTTCAGGAATATCTGAAGGGGCTTCCTGAACAGCAGCTGCTGGAAAATGCAACCACCCTCCCTCCCTGGACAGAAATCACCGTTGCTGGAAGAGATTCTCTTTGCATGAAATCCCCTCGTAAACCGAACAGTCTGGCTCAGGGGGCAGCTCATGGAAGGGCTCCAGCGGTGCCACACAGCGTGGGGCAGGATGGTGGAGAGCCCCTATCTCGAGTTACACAAGAAGTAATGAGTGTTGGTCGTGGAGCAGCGGCCACGGGAAGATGCTGGGGAGCCTCCTGGTTTTTCTCGCATCCAACCCCACCGTTATGGGGGTCAGGTTGTGCTGTGGGGTCTCCCATTGCAGCCGGTCAGAAGCACCCAGCAGTGGGAACTCATTGCCAGCCCTTCCTCGTACTGGAAGTGACCAAAGTGATCCTCAAGCTCTTCAGCAGCCCTGATTGACTTTTCTTTCAAGAATGACTTCAAAGGATCCAAGTTTTATGGTGTGAACTTCCCCAATAGCTGCTGTGGAGGGCTGGATTCTTCTGCATCTCCTTTTTTTTCCCCAGGTCATCTTAAAATCAGCATTTTTTTTCCCCGAAAAGATTTATTGGAAAACTCGCTGTCCTTTTTTCCCCCAAAAGATTTATTGGAAAACTCCATAGTCCTGAAACTGGATTTTAAAATCACAGCCTAGTAATTAATCCACATCAATTACTGATGGCACTGGAGAAATCCAGTGGCTCACTGGCTGGCCCCATGACAGCAGGCACTGATGGCTTCAACACAGCAAGTTCTCATCTCTGATGTTGGTGGAACCAAACCCCTGCAACTACTGGTTTACAGCTCTGCTCTCCTGTCCTGCCATTGAACACCTGACTCAAGTCCTTGAGACCCACAAGTCAGTCATATGGTTGTCTTTGTTCTCTCCCTTGACTGGGGGTGGAAGAGTGATCAGATCGTGCTCTCATCCTGCCCCAGCTCTCATGGTGGTGTTTAACTCATTACATTTCACTGGAGGCTCTGGAAGTGCCAGGACTGGCAGGTTAAGACCTTGCAGGAGCACAGCACCCTGGGGATCCCACATCTCCTTTGATGCCACACTGTTCCCTCAGGAGGAGCTGGGTATCTGATCTCGTACAACATGAGGTGGGTGTCCTTCAGCTGATGGTGGGAAGAGCATGACATCAGTCTGAAGTCACCATCCTCCCAGCCTCAGGAGAGCAGCCCCAGAGGTGATGATGCCAGGGCAAGTCTCTGCCAAGAAGAACCTCATGGTGATGCTGTCAGCTTCCAGCGTGGCATGTGGAGCCCATGGACATTTCCATGGTGACTCCAGTTTGGGGTATTGAGGGGGTAAGATGTCCCCAGACATATTCCTGAGGTCCCCATGCCGGTGTCCCTTGGGATTCCGGGCTGTCTCTCAGGACACCTTGGTCCTCCTCCTGCTAGCATCTTCCTAGAAAGAGTGAGGAGGCCTTGGAACAGGCTGCTGAGGGAGGAGGTAGAGGCACCACCCCTGGAGGGGTTCAACAATGGGCAGACAGGGTGTTTAGTGGTCGGGAGTTGTAGGGTGGATGGTTGGACTTGATGATCTTGAAGGTCTTACCAACCATGATGATTCTGTGATCTGAGCTGGTGGTGGTATTGGCATCTCTTCCTAGAGAGGTCCCTCTTGAGCCACCCCAGTGGAGGCAGCAAGGGTTTGGGGTCAAACACTGTTGCTTGGGGGGAAATGGGGTTGTTTTTATGGCCAAAGCAAAGGGAAATGGGAGGCTTTAGGTCATTTGGGGGATTACGTTTCATCTGGTGGGAGCAGGAGGTGAGAAGAGCAGCAGGGACATGTTCGTCCAGACCCTGATGCAGCTCTGGAGCGGCTCTGGTGTGTCACTGGATGGGAGGGCAGTGCTGTCTCCTTTTAACTCCCAGACCCAGCCATGGGTAAAGCTGCACAGGCAGGATTAAAGGACAGGATGGTGCTTTTACTGTCTGTCCTTGCTCCCTGTTCAAAGGGAGTGTTTAAGGCTGAGCGGGAGGACTGGTTTGTGCTGAGCATCCCCTTCCCTTATGGAAATGTATGGTGTATGGACCAGGCACCTGGCCCCGCTCTGCCCTCCCTTCCCTCCTCTGCCAGCGGGCACAAAGCCGGGCTTGATCCTGCTCCTGCTGCTGCTGCTGGAGACCATGGGCACTCCCACGGAGAGGGCACCAGGGCCATTGCAGCTGGTGCCAGCAGGGTGTGGAGCCCCCCTAGCATTACCCAGCTGGTTTCATAGTGGGATTTTACCGGTGAGAAAAACCCTTCGTGAGCCCCATCAAGGCAGTGATTTGCTTTTAGCTGCTATTGGCAAGTCATGTGTGAGGAGAGACGTGCTGGACCCTCTGAGTCCTGCACACCTGCAGGGCTGGAGTGAAGCTTTGCTAGGCTGGGATTTGCTTTTTAATTAAGTTCAGGGATTAAGGGTTTTTTCCAGGCTTGATGTGGACAGGTCTCCCTCCCTCCCTCCTCGCTCACAGGGCTGGGTTGTCGGGTTTTCTGGAGGTATGCTCTGTCCCGGCTCTCCATTTATAGAAAGGAATTAAGGAGAAACGAGGGAGCATTGCTAAGAGGATTTGTGCTGCAACTTACTCAATTTCTCCAAATAATTTGCAATAGCTCTGGAATCTTTAATCAACACTCATTTCCTTTTGGAAATGAAAAGAAGAAGCGAGGAAGGCTTCGAGCAGAGCTGGGCTCATCGGCCACTGAATAGGGGGATTTGCAATTCACAGGAGACCAGGAGCATAATCTAGGGAGCTCTCGCAGGGGATGAGGGTGTCTGGATGGGTTTCCAGCAGAGAGAAGCTTTCTCAGTGCTTGGGATGTGGCTGTCACTCTGTCCTGGGTCTCTCCGTGCAGTGTTGGGCTCCTCTGCCCCTGTCTGGAGCCTGTGGTTGCGTATCCAGAGGCGTTTTAGTTCACATGAGCCACAGCCAAGCGGTCACCCCAGTGTAGCATCTCCCTGGGAGAGGAGCTGGACTGAGACAGGGGATTGGGGGCATCTGGGAAGACATTCTCCAGCCTACCTCAAGACCTGGCAGCACTCCTGGCCAGTATGGATTCCTGGAGTACCATGGGAATGGTGCTAAATTCCCCCAGGACAGGGCAGTGGTGGCAGGTCACACCACAGGAAAAGACCTCAGAGTGGGGGGGGGGGGAAGCCTCTAGGGCCCATGGCAGGAGCTGTCACCAGTTGATTTTAAGGCCTTTTCCAACACAAACCATTCCATGACTCTGTGACTCATGGTGCTCACAGTGTTCACAGCACTGAGAGCAAGGACAGGAGTCAGCGCTGCTCGCTGAGCTCTGCCCCACACCCCAGGCTGCTGAGGGCTGGCTGTCACCTCTTTGCAGCTCTCTTGCACAGATGGGGCCCTGCTGGCCTCTTCTTGCTTCCCTCAGCATTGCACAAGAGGAAACACCGAGGCCTCCTTTCCCGGCAGAGCGAGGACTGTGGGGCTGGAGAAGAGCCCGGCTGCCCCAAGCCAGCCCTAGTCCTCTGCCCCGTTCCCAACACTGGGGGAGCAGCAGGAGAGGAGTCCTTAGGGCACCCGCAGGAGTATGAAGCATGGAGCTGGCATCCCTCACATGGCAAGAGGCTGGAGCTGTGCCAGCAGTGCTGCTGAGGATGCAGTCATGGTCTGACAGGTTGTGAACAGCCCTGCTGGTGTGGAAGTTCCTAATTAAATTAAAACTAAAACACCAGCAGCTGGAGGTGCTGGGAGGCAGCCCCTATGGACTAGGAGGAAGGACCCTCTCTGGCAAAGAGGTCTGAGCTCTCCTTCAAGGCAAATCCCCTTTTCCCTCTGTTTCACCCTGTTTCACAGCCAAAACTGCTTCATGCCACTGTTACCCTTCCTAATGCACCTTGCCCCTTGGAGGTGACATCTGCAGCCTTGGTCCCTTGCTTCTGCCCCACTGTTCTCTAGTTGCTTGTACAGGCACTGCTGGTTGATGGAGCAGAGGTTTGGGCATCTCCTGAACCCTGGTGCTAGCTCCCTTTGGCTCCCAGGATGAGATCCCTGCCCTGCCCTCCCAGGAGTTGCTGCAGGGATGGAGGTTGCCCACAACACCTGCAAGGACAGTAGTGTAGGATCCAGCTTTTCCTTGGAAAACCTTTCCGTTGTCCACATGGGGGGCTTGGGGATGGAGGATCCAGGATGCCACCATCCAGATTCACGGGCTGCCAGCTGCCCTTCACCCCACACCACATTCTCCTACTCTAGTGGGATCACTGGGGGCCTCCTTGGTTGGAAAACCCTGTCCTTTCTCTGCCAGGAAAAGCTGGCAGGAAGCAGCACTTCAACTGGGAGCTCCACTTCCCGCTTTCCTGGGAATGTGGCAACTCCCGGCACTGCTTCTCTCCAGAGATCCCCCTATCCAGCCCTTCAAAGATAGCAGGAGCAGACGTGTGCTATGGTGAAGCCACCAGCTCCTGGTCTCACCCACTGTGGTGAACCACAACCCCATCCCAGTGCTGAGCACCCCTTTAGCTCAAACACAGTGGCTGGGTCTTGATGTCCTAGCGTAAACTGTTTGTGATGTGAGGATGCTGCATGGTGGTTGCAGCCCCATCCCTGTGGTGCTGGCTCTGCAGGGGATCACAGTGGGTCTCCAGCCACACTGAGCTGCTCACCACAAGGTTCCTGCTTACTGGGGACTATGTAGGCCATCAGTAAGGATGCAGTAGGTTCATTTTGGGGTGGCAGGGCATGTGGATTGCCATCTGTAAGGCATGAACATCCTGGTTCAGCATCAGGCTGAATAGGGGCTAGAACCTGCACCTTGGAATCACAGAGTCATCAGGGTTGGAAAAGACCTTCAAGATCATTGAGTCCAACCGTCTGCCCTACAACCTCCAACCCCTAACTCATCTCCCGAAACACCCTGTCTTCTCATTTGTTGAACCCTTCCAGGGACGGTGCCTCCACACCCTCTCTGGGCAGCCTGTTCCAAGGTCTCCCCACTCTTGCTGGGAAGAAGCTTTCTCTAAGATCTGATCTGAAAGGACCACATCGGTGAGGGTGAGCGAGAAGGACTGCAGCGAGGAAGGCGTTAGGATTAGTCCCGCAGTTTTAATTGGTTTATATCAGTAATTAGCGACTTCTGGCAGTGCTGAGCCAGACGGTCTCTTCCCTCAGCAGCAGGATCCTCACACAGCAGGTGCCAGCAGGCGCTTGGTGTTGCTGCCAGCAGCGTGGGGGATTGGGGAGTGACCCCTCACCAGCAGCTCCCCTTAGGATCAGCTGCAGCATCGCCTCACTGCCAGCACAGCCCAGGGAGGGGTATAAATGAGGTAATGGTAAAAAATCCAGCCCTGCAAACACTTCCAGCAGCTTCTGCTGCCTCTCTGGAAGAGAAATGCACTGCTGGCTCCTCAGCAGGGGCTCCCTGATGTCTCCATGGCAGGTCTGACCTGTCCTGGCACAGAGCAGCAGGGCATCGTGTGGGCAGGGTGCTGCTGAGGACCTGGGTGTCCCTGCGGTGGGTAAGGGGTGGTGGGTGCCAGCACTGTGGGCAGTGGGTCTGTATCTTGTCCCTCTCATCCCACACTGTGGGGGGCTGGAGTGTGCGCAGAGGGGGGAACAGAGCTGGGGAAGGGTCTGAAGCACCAGTGATCTGAGGAGCGGCTGGGGGAACTGTGAGGGTTAACTGGAGAAGAGGAGGCTCAAGGAGACCTGCTTGCTCTCTGTAGCTACCTGAGGTTGGAGTGAGGTTGGAGTGAGGTTGGAGGTTGAAGTGAGGTGGGGGTTGGTCTCCCCAAGAGCAAATGACCAGAGGAAACAGCCTCGAGTTGGCTCCAGCAGAGGTTTAGGTTGGACTTGAGGAAAAGTTTCTTCCCCAAGTTTCTTCTCTCAGGCTGCCCAGGGCAGTGGTGGAGTCACCGTCCGTGGAGGGGTTGAAAAGCCCTGTAGATACGGGGTGAGGATCAGGGGTTAGTTGGGACCTGGCAGTGCTGGGGGAACAGTTGAACTCAGTGATCTCAAAGGTTTTTTCCAACTTCAGATGATTCCATGGTTCTGCCGTTGAGGCTGTGTCCTTCAGTGCCAGACAGCATGGGCAGCCGTGTGCCCTCAGAAACCCCCTCTTGCCCCTGCCCCCCCCACTCCAAAAGCAGACCGTGACCTGCCAGCTGCTGCCCATGATCCCAGGGCAGAGGAGGATTTTGCCTTCTTTGTGCCCGTCCCACCACGCTGAGGACAGGAGAGGGTCCTTTGTGGTCTCTGCTTTAATTGCGTCGTTATTGTGCCCAGTAAATGAATCTGGCAGCAGCTGAGCCCAGCGGATGCCAACCCCATCCCAGAAAGGCATCCGGCAGCAGGCAGCGTCCAGCTGGCACAAGCAGGGGCTGGGGATCTGGATGGGACCCAGTGACCAACAGGTGCTGGCTGAGCCATGGTGGGGGTCTCAGAGGGTGAGGGAGGACCAGGGGGGAGCTTCAAACCTTCCTATCTCACCCTCCCGCCCTTTTCCACCACTTCTCTTTTGCAGACTGTCAGCATCAATAAGGCCATTAATGCGCAGGAAGTGGCTGTCAAGGAGAAACATGCCAGGAATATCCTTCCCAAAGCTGGCTGTGGGGCCAGCGAGCGTGGGAGCGGGGCTGGGAACACCCGAGAAAGGGGCAGCACCAAGGTGGTGCCTGGGGAGAGCTGCTGGGTGCTAAGAGTGGCTGGATGGGACCCTGAAGGGGGTCTGGGGGGTGATTGAGGTTTTTAGGGCATGATATGGGGTCTCTGCTTCTGCCACCTCAGCTTTTGCTGGTCAGTGGGTGCCCAGCCTGGTGCTCCCAGCACGGCCATCCCCTGGCAGGTGCTGCAGTCTGCGTGGGGTGAGGCTGCTGCCATAAAAGCAGATCCAGGCGTCTCAGCAGGGGAGGGATGGGGAGCCCTGGCTGTGCCACAGTGCTCCCACAGCGTCTCAGCAGGGGAGGGATGGGGAGCCCTGGCTGTGCCACAGTGCTCCCACAGCGTCTCAGCAGGGGAGGGATGGGGAGCCCTGGCTGTGCCACAGTGCTCCCACAGCGTCTCAGCAGGGGAGGGATGGGGAGCCCTGGCTGTGCCACAGTCCTCCCAGAGCAGTGCTGTGGGGCTGTGGGAGAGGGGATGGCGTGTGCCCACGCTTGGCAGCTTATGGGCTCCCTGTGGTGAGCTGGCTCCCTCTAGCTCGCCCAGCTTCGGGGTGGCTGCTCTCCATCATCACTGGTGGGAGAGGAGTGTTTCCTTTACTGGCCCCCACCATGTATCCTGGGCACACACCACGAGAAGGGGGCACAGACCTTCTGGTCGGTGGTGAACCGGCTGCCGCTGTCGGGCAATGCTGTGCTCTGCTGGAAGTTCTGCCACGTCTTCCACAAGCTCCTCCGGGATGGACACTCGAATGTGAGTGCCCCGAGCTCATCTCGGCAGCTGCTCTGGGGTCAGAACCTTTCCTCTGTGGGGTGGTGGATCTTAAGAAGAAATTCCTCCCTGTGAGGGTGCTGAGGCATTGGCACAGGTTGCCCAGGGAGGCTGTGGCTGCTCCATCCCTGGAAGTGTTCAAAGTCAGGTTGGATGAGGCTCTGGGCAACCTGGTCTGGTGAGAGGGGTCCCTGCTCATGGCAGGGGGTTGGAACTGGGTGATCTTTAAGGTCTCTTCAACCCAGACCATTCAATAGTGGGAGATACTGGTGGCTTAGTACTCTCCTGGGGACCAGTCCTGCATGGAGACTGGTGCAGGGATCCCACTCTACTCATTGTGATTGAGCTTACCTGGTGCTGCTCTGCCCACAAACCCTCTGCACCACAAACCCCGGTGCCAACCACAGTGCCAGTGCTGAAGAAAACCGCTGGGTGTGGGGTGTTGGAGCAGGAGACATCAATGAACTTCCTCCTGCGCTGTGTGCAGATGGGGAAATGGAGGCACCCTGGGACTGGCCCAAGGGACACCACTGTCAGGCTGTAGGGCTGGGATCAAGACCCCCTGTTCCTCACCCACTTGCTGGGTCCCAGTAAGGCACAGGCAGTGCCTGCTCCCTGCTCAAGTTCCTTCATCGTCCCTCCAGGTCCTGAAAGACTCTGTGAGATACAAGAATGAGCTGAGTGACATGAGCAGGATGTGGGTAAGTAGCCAGCCCCACCACCCCCTGCCATAGGGACACCCCAGGGTTCCCTCAGCAGCACCCAGTGGGTGCCCCAGCCAGGCTGGGGGTGGTGTTGGCTTGGACAGTGGTGTCACCCAGGAGGAATCGGGTTCTGAGGGCTACTGTGACCCCAGCAGGCTGGGTTGGCTGGTTGTGTTCAACAACCCCTTCCCCTGAAATCAGACATCTTTTCCCTGTTGATGGCAAAGCCCAGGAAAAGCTGTGCTGGTCAAACACAGCCCTGAAGGCCATAGAGAAGGTGATGAGAAGGTCTTGACCTGACCAGATCTCTTTGGCAGGTTTGCTGCAAGGCAGCCTGCAGCTCTCCTGCTGGTGAGGAGGGTTCTGGCTGGGGTTTTAGGGGAGATGAGGGAGGGGTCACCCCACTGCAAGGGAAAGAAGATTTTTCTCAGAGCCTGCCCCGGATCTCAACAGCTTTATGGTGTCCCCAGGGCCACCTGAGCGAGGGCTACGGACAGCTCTGCAGCATCTACCTCAAACTGCTGAGAACCAAGATGGAGTTCCACACTAAGGTGAGCACCTTCCTGTCCCTGTCCCCATGGCCACAGCAAGGGGCACTGGGCAAAAGGGACAGGGACTGACACCCACATCCCTCCATCAGTGCATCTGAAGGGCTGTCCCAGTCTCTTACATCAAGGCCACCAGTCACATCGGTAGTCCTTGTTCTCCCAAAGCTGTGGCCAGAGCAGACCCTCTGCAACCCAGTCCTGACTGCTGTTTCCCCACACAGAATCCCCGTTTCCCTGGGAACCTGCAGATGTCTGACCGGCAGCTGGATGAGGCAGGGGAGAACGATGTCAACAATTTGTGAGTGTATGGCAGGGCTGGGAGGTGAGGGAGAGTTAGGGGGGCTGCAAGCAGGGTGGGATGGCCCCACTCAAGTTCAGCAGCAACACAACTGAGTTGGGGATGGGACCCTGTACCTTCCCCCCACCCCTGCCATGGGTGCTGGGAGTGGACAGAACCCCTGCGCATGGCTGGTGCATCTACACCAGAGCACCCAGTCACCTGCCTGGAGGGGCACTTGAAGCCCATGGGTGGCTCCAGGGATGTTCCTCGACCATCCTCGTCCTTTTTTCTTAGTTTTCAGATGACAGTGGAGATGTTTGACTACCTGGAGTGTGAGCTGAACCTCTTCCAGACAGGTGAGTTCCCCTGGAGGTTTGCGTGAGGGGTCTGCTGGGCTTCAGCTATGCTGGTGGGAGGTTTTGGGCAGAATCGAGTCATAGAATCATTATGATTGGCAGAGACCTCCACGATCATCCAGTCCAACCACCAACCCAACCCTGCCCTGCTCACTAAGCCCTGTCCCCCAGGGCCACATCTACTCAGTTTTTGAACCCCTCCAGGGACAGTGACTCCCCCCTCTCGCTGGGAAACCTGTTCCAACCCCTGACTACTTTGTCAGGAGAGAGATTTCTCCTGATGTCCAGTCTAAACCTCCCCTCATAGAATAATGAAGGTTGGAAGAGATGTACAAGATCATCAAGTCCAACCCTCATTTTGTGGCCACTTGCAGTGGGATGGGGATGGTGCCAGGGGTGTCATCTGCATGGACCAGAATGGCAGCAGGCTGGGTCCTAGGGGCCAGGGGATCCTGCTATGGGTGAAGGTCTCTTACTCTGGGGTGACAGTTGTGGATGAGGCTGACATGCTGTGCTGTGGCACCCGCTGGTGCAGGCAAAGCCTGATCCCATGCTCTTTCCCTGCAGTGTTCAGCTCCCTGGACATGTCGCGCTCAGTGTCCGTGACGGCAGCAGGGCAGTGCCGCCTGGCCCCACTCATCCAGGTCATCCTAGACTGCAGCCACCTCTACGACTACACAGTCAAGCTGCTCTTCAAGCTGCACTCCTGTGAGTGTCCCCCCTGCCACCTCCTCAAGTTGAGGGAGGACATGGAGAGGGGTCACCACCCTGCACAGGCAGGGCTGTTTGCTCCTCATCTCCTTCCCAGCCTTTTTGGTAGGGGTGAAGGGAATCACCAGGGACAAGGGGGTGCAAGCAGCAGGGTGCTGAGCTGTCCTAGCTATCCTTAGCCAAGGGGACGGTGCCCACCTGGCATTGGGCAGCCACTGGCTGCAAAACCCACATACCACAGACCTCAAATTGGGGTGGTGGCTGCCCAGTTGTCACCCTGAGGGTGATCTCCTATGGTGGGATCTTGAGTCAGAAGCATTAAGACCCCAGGAGGAGAGTGGCCAGCTCTGTGAAGTGCCCATCCCCATGTGGCCATGCCTGTGGGTTGTCCCCAGATCCATTCTCCATTGCCGCATGGGAACACCTGGTAGCATTTCTTCTTGCTGCTTCTTGCAGGTCTGCCAGCAGATACCCTGCAGGGCCACCGGGATCGCTTCCTTGAGCAGTTCAGAAAGTAAGTGCCCAGAGCCTGGGGTGCCTGCAGCGCTCTGGGGATGTTCTGAGGGCAGAGGGAGCAGGGAGGGCTGTCGGAGCCCTGTGCCTGGGTTCAGCGATGGAGACAGAAGAAGTGCAGGAGTTGGTCTTGCTTGGGGGTCTGAAACACAGCCCTGTTCAACCTCTTCTTTCCCTGGAGCTTCCCCTGCCTGGCTAATCCACAGCTATTGAATTAGCAGCTAATGACCTCAATTTATTAATTCCACCCAGGCTTTGAGCTGTTGGCGGAACGTCCGAGGGTTTAAAACCCTCAACCCTTTTAATTGCAGTTTTAAATGCAATTTGCAGCTGAAGTGCTGAGATGGAAGTCTGGGCATGAGCTGAGAACCTGAGCAGAGGGGGGTGAGGAGGCTTTAGGAATGCCCCAAGCTTGAGTGAGCAGGTAGAAAATGGGATGGGAGCTGGCAGTGAGCTCTTGTAGTAGTCCTCAAAACCAAGTGTCTCACCAGCAGCGTGGGCAGCAGGAGGGAATGGTGCTCCTCTGCTCCACTCAGACCCCCTGCAGTTCTGTGTCCAGCGCTGAGGTCCTCAGCACAAGACAGAGCAGGTACAGAGAAGGCCACCACAGTGGTCCAAGGGCTGGGACACATCTGGTATGGTACTCAGAGAAGCTGTGGCCACTCTATTTCTGGAAGTGTCCAAGACCAGTTTGGATGGGGTTCTGAGCACCCTGCTCTGGTGGCAGGTGTCTTTGTCCATGGTTGGACTAGGTGATCTTAGGAAAAAGTTCTTGAATCTGAGGGTGGGGGATCCCTGGAACAGGCTGCCCAGAGAGGTGGGGGAGGCCCCATCCGTGGAGCCATTCAAGGTCAGGCTGGATTGGGCTCTGGGCAATCTGTTCTGGGTAGAGATGGCCCTGCTTGTTGTGGGGGGCGTTGGACTGGGTGACCTTTGGAGGTCCCTTTTAACCCTGCTCCTGTCTGTATTTTAAATGAGATGAGAAAGAACAGCAGTGTGGTGGCCTCAGTACCTGATTGGGGTAGCCAAAACATAACCTGGCTGCCAAGAGCAGGGGGAGGGTGTCCTGATGCCAAGGAGCAGCTTGACTCAAGGTCACAAACTGCAAAACAGTGCCTCTGGGAACCCAGGGAAACTGGGTGCAGACAGCAACAGATAGCAGGGCTGTCCTTGCACCGGGACCACCCAGGACAGAGGCCTCGGGGCAGGTATCAGC
>VZRI01010016.1:79084-90844 GCA_013397515.1 Upupa epops
GGAGAGGAGCCACAAGTGGTGTGGTCAGGCATAGCTGCTCCTCCCCAAACCTGGAAACACTGGAGGGGAGGTAGCCCTGCTCCTGCAGGAGCTGGGGGTGATGGTGCAGACTTTGCCTCCAAGTAGGAAGCTCCCAACCCTCTGATGACTAGGAGCACTGGTGGCGTTTCTCAGCCATCCCTTCAGGCTTTGGACGTAGTGAGGGCAGCACAGACAGGTGGCCGAACCCCAGTGCAACCCAGTGCAGCCATTCTGCTGTGGTTCATGGTTTGACAGACTCACAGAATGGCTTGGGTTGGAATCTAGTCCAAGCCCTCTGCCACAGAAGCATAGGGTTGGAAGGGACCTCCAGAGGCCATCCAGTCCAACTCCCCTACAGCGAGCAGGGCCATCTCTAAACAGAACACATGGCCCAGAGCCCCATCCAACCTGACCTTGAATGGCTCCAGGGATGGGACCTCCACCCCCTCTCTGGGCAGCCTGTTCCAGGGATCCCCCACCCTCAGATTCAAGAACTGCTTCCTGTCCAGCCTCAATCTCCCCTTTTCCAGTAGGGGACTTCTTCCCACTAAGACCAGTTTGATGTCAGGTCCTTCTCTCTGCCCGTGAGGTCCTGGGTTTAAGGGAGAAAACCTCAGCAGACAGTTTTTGCTGGAGGTGGGAGGCTAGTGGTGGGATCTGCCATGGGTTTGGTGGCAGCACACACCGCCATCCCTTCTGCACAGTGTGGTAGCTCTGTGATACCCTCCCAGAGCCAGATGACAGATTGAAGCTGCCCACATTGGGATGGGTTTCCTGGGTCCCTCACCACTCTGTGCCCCTTGCAGGCTGAAGGACCTCTTCTACCGCTCTAGCAACCTGCAGTACTTCAAACGGCTGATCCAGATCCCTCAGCTGCCAGAGGTGAGACCCTATGGTCCCCAGTCCCCACACTCACTGTCCCTGGGGCCAGGAGCAGCATTGGGGCCAGTGGCACTGAGACAGGGTCAAGGCTCCATCTTGCCCGGCTTCCCAGGCTCGTGGCAAGGTGGGGCTGATGAGACCTGAGACACCCCTCCCTGGGTGGGATCCTGCAGGGTGGAGTTGCCTCTCTGGCCAGAGACTGGGATCTCCTCTCACACCCCATCCCTTGCTGGAATCTATCCATGTGTGTCCTGGCTCCATCCCTGTGGGTCCTGGCTCCATCCCCATGGCTCTGGGCCAGTCAGCTTAGCCTTGGGGCAGGATTTTGACCAACTGAGCCTGGAGCACTGGGACAGTGCTGGTTCTACCCACCCAGCCCCTGTCTCCTCACTGTCCAGAACCCTCCCAATTTCCTGCGTGCCTCAGCGCTGTCGGAGCACATCAGCCCCGTGGTGGTCATCCCTGCTGAGGCGTCCTCACCCGACAGCGAACCCATCACAGACCTGGTGGAGATGGACACAGCCTCACAGGTGAGCGATGATGGCACTGCCCACATCTTGTTGGCTGTGGAGAGGGCTGTGGATGCCTTCCAAGACCAGGGTTGTTTCTCCTAACTTGTGCCAAGGTGGGAACTGAGACAGTGGGGATGGCTACAGGCGCTGGGGAGCATCACTACAGGGGGTTGTGTGGGTGCTGGGTGTCACACATGGCTGCTGCTGGGTCTGAACCAGCCTGAATTCACCTCATGGAGCTTCTCTTGGTGGTTTGGTGCCCTCCACTGATGGCTGGCAGGAGATGCTTGGATCCAGCTTCACCACTCAGTTTCTCCTGCTCTATCTCTGTCTCTCCTCTCCAACAAGGGTTGACCCCAGGCAGATCAGGTGGTGACTTTGGGGGTTCTTCCCACCCCCCAGGAGTTAGGTGGGGGTGGATCAGAGATGCCCCCTGTTGAACACACTCAACACATCCAACGTGCTGGGAATGCTTGGAGGACACAGCCCTGGTGTCCAGGCAGCAGTTGCTGGTGTGTGGACTGGCTTGGTGCCACTGCTGGGGTCATGCAGGGGTCCCGAGGATGCTGGTGGGTTCACCCCAGCTCCATGATGCTCTCCCCACAGAGCCTGTTTGACAACAAGTTTGACGACATCTTTGGCAGCTCCTTCAGCACTGACCCCTTCAACTTCAGCAGCCAGAATGGGATGAACAAGGATGAGAAGTGAGCAGTCCTGGGGATAACACAGGGCTGTCAGGATCCAACCAGGAACACGCTTCCTGGCACAGCACGGCAGCCACGGGGAAGACATCCCCACCCAGGGGACATCCCTGTGGCACTGAAGACATCCCCAGTGTCTCTCCTTCCCAGGGACCGGTTGATTGAGCAACTGTATGGGCAGATTGCAGCCCTGAAGGAGGAGCTGGAGAACTTCAAGGCTGAGGTAGGTAACAACCATCGCCCAGGGGCAGGATAGGACCCACCAGCTCACACTGGAAATGGAGATGGTGGGGTGGGCAAGGTGGTGACTCTCTGTCCTGCCTGTCCCCAATGGCTTCTGCATCCCTCATGATAGCCATCTCTGCCCAAACTGGGGGTCCCCAAGTGCACTGGGATGGGCTGTGCCCATGATGTGGGGTGCCAGGCTCACCCCACTGCCCAGCACCCTCAGTACTTCACACACTACACTAGGAGCTCTGTGAGATGTACTCTTTGGGTGGTGCTGGTGGGCATCAGATGGTGCTGGTGGGCATCAGTTGCTATCAGTGGGCATCAGATGGTGCCAGCAGCCACTGAGCAGCACTGGGAGCTGCCACCTGCCATCCCGCAGAGTGGCCGAGGCACAATGCAGCTGCGTGGCCGTGCCAGTGAGCTGGAGGCCGAGCTGGCTGAGCAGCGACACCTGAAGCAGCAGGCGCAGGACGAGAGTGAGTTCCTGCGTGCAGAGCTGGAGGAGCTCAAGAAGCAGCGGGAGGACACAGAGAAGGCGCAGAGGAGCCTGACAGAAATTGAAAGTGAGCGAGGAGAGCCAGCACCCAGCTTGGGGTGGGATTGAGCACCAGGGAGGGGGTGAACGCTCAGGGAGGGGGTCCTGGCCACTCAATCTGGTGTCACCACGTGTGGGGCAGGACGGGCACAGGCCAACGAACAGCGCTACAGCAAGCTGAAGGAGAAGTACAGTGAGCTGGTGCAGAACCACGCCGACCTACTGCGAAAGGTGGATCCATAAGTCCCCCCACCCCAGCATCTCCTTTCCCTGCTGTGACCTTCCAGCAGCAGGAGTTGCTGAGCTCCCCCTCCACTCTCCTCAGAATGCAGAGGTGACCAAGCAGGTGACGGTGGCCAGGCAGGCACAGGGCGACGTGGAACGGGAGAAGAAGGAGCTGGAGGACTCCTTCCAGCGGGTGAGCGAGCAGGCTCAGAAGAAGGTGAGTCGGGATGCTGGGGACACACCAGGGATAGATGGCCACAGAGCACCAGTGCCAGCAGCCTCTCTTCTTGCCCACAGTCTCAGGAGCAGGCAGAGGTGCTGGACTCACTGAAGCAGGAGCTGGCAGCCAGCAGACAGGAGCTGCAGGTCCTTCAGGGCACCCTGGAAACCAGCACACAGGTGAGAGCCTATGGGTGGCCCCCAGCACCCCCCTACCACCCTGGGATGAACAGCCTGGTCAAAAGAGGGGTCTGTCTGCCATCACAAGGTGAAGGTGTTACCCACCACTGGCCTGATAACGACCTCTCTTCTTCCTCCCCACATCCGGATGGGTTTAATGATTCCAGGGGCTTTAACACTGCTGGGTACAAGAGCAAGGTCAGGCAGGGGGGCTCTGCTGCTGTTACACCCAGGCAGGGAGGGTGCCATCACCTTTGCTGTTGTGCCAGAGAGTGTGTCACGCCTGTAAAGCTGTGGAGATCTGCAGGGCTTTCCAAGCTCCCTGTAGAAGACAGAATCTGGCAGAGAATGAAGCTACCCATCCCTGCTGTGGGCAGGCACTGCAGCAGGATGAGGATGAGGCAGAGCTGGCACCAGGGCTGGCAGCCAGGGCCGTTCATCTCCTCCTCCTTCATGATGGTGACAGATAAAAGTGAAGAGGCTCCTCAAGGAGCCTCAGCTGGTCCCAGTGAGGCTGTGGGTGCTGTAGAGCTGACACCTGCCTGGGCTGTGAAGCACCAAGAAGGGGCAGTCAGCGTGGCTCAAGCCTGAACCATGAGAAGTCCCCAAACTGTAGGGTTCAGCCTGAGCGCAGCCTCAAGTGCTGTTTGGTCCTGCACAGGCAGAAGCGGAGCAGAGCAGCCGGATCGCGGGTCTGGAACAGGAGAGGGACAGCCTGAGCCAGGCAGCAGAGCAGCACAGGGAGGAGATGGCTGCCCTGCGGGCTGAACTGCAGCAGCTGCAGGACACACTGAGCCGCCAGCAGGAGAGCAGCAAGGTGGAGCTGGAGACGTTGCAGAGCCAGCTGAGAGACAAGGTACCTCACAGGCGCTGGTGGCATGGGGCATCCCAGTGTGGATCATCCAGGTATGGGATATACTGACAGGGGGCATCCTGACATGGGGTATCTCACTCAGCATGAGGTATCCCAGAGTGAGACATCCTGACACGGCATCCTGGCATGGGGTATCCCGACATGGCATATCCAGGCATCCCACTGCCTGCTGAGCTGTGGGGGCACAGCAGAGCTGGAGGCAGTGGTGTGGTGCAGGAGCAATCCCAGCCATCACACTGGGGGCTGTGACACCTGGCCTTGTCCCAGCAGGAGAGCGAGGAGCAGGCACTGCAGCAGCGCCTGGCACAGGAGCAGTTTGCCCTGCTGCAGGGCACAGCGCGTGAGGCTGAGCAGATGGTGCAGGATGCCCTGGGCCGCCTGGAGGATCCCGCTCACATTGGCTGCACTGGCTCAGCAGGTTGGTTCCCCAGTACTCACCAAGCCTGGCCTTACCCCTACCCTGCTGTACCCCATCCCTGCTGTCCTGAGAGCCCCATGTTGAGTCCTGCCTGCTGTTTGCCCACAGACTGTCTCCTGGCCAGGACGTTGGCAGCCTCCGAGTGTGTGGAGCGGCTGCGGGATGCACACAGCAAGTTCCTCTCCAACCGTGCAGGTGAGAGTGCGGGGAGAGGGGCTGCCTTGGCACCCTGGACTGGGTAGGCAGTACCCACCGGGGCTGAGGTTTATGCCCACTCTCCCACTGCAGCCGTGGGCTCCCTGCTGCCCTGCCTGGCCCTCTTTGCCCACCTGATCAGTGACACCCTGGTGCAGGGCAGCGCTACCTCCCACGTGGCCCCCATGGAGCCCGCTGACCGTGAGTGCTGCCTGGTGGGGCGTACAGGGGTAGGGCAGGCACAATGCTGGGGTGGGCAGGGTTAAGCTGGACAGGATGCTGGGGTAGGTAGGGATAAGGTGGGCAGGATATTGGGGTGGGTAGGGGTAAGATGGGTGTGATGCTGGGGTGGGCAGGGGTAAGACGGGCAAGATGTGGTTTAATCTCAGCCAGCAGCTGAGCACGAGGCAGCTGCTCACTCTCTCCTCCCTCCCAGTGAGATGGGAGTGAAAACACCAAGGGAATCTCATGAGTCAACACAAGGGCAGCTTCACACACTGACAGTAGTTGTTGTAATAAGAAGATGGGGTAAGAAAACCCAAGAACAGATGAGCAATGCACAGCAGAGTTGTCCACCACTCACTAACTGGTGTCCAAGCAGTGATTTGCCCTCCAGCCCACTCCCTCAGTTTAGACACTGGGCATGATGCTCTGTGGCAGGGAAACATCCCTTGGGCTGGTTGGGGCCAGCTGTCCTGGCCAGGCTCCCTCCCACCTTCCTGTGCACCTGCACAGCATGGGAAGCTGAGAAGTCCTTGATTTCCCAGCAACAGCTAAACCCCCCAGTCTATTATCAACACTTCTACTGAATCCAAACGGGCACTGTTCTAGCTACTGAGAAGGGAAATTAAGTGTATCCCAACCAAAACCAGGACACAAGGGTGAGTAGATCCATAGGTGATTCACGAGGATGATTCTAGATCCATAGGTTGGAAGCGACCTCGAGGATCATCTAGTCCAACCTCTCCAGCTAAAAATCCAGTTTCAATTAGCTGTCCCAGCAGCCTGTCCAGCTGCCCAACGCAGGGCAACAGAGCCCTTCCCTTGGGAGATGATTCCTGTGGTTAATTGTTCTAATGGGGAAGGATTTTCCTCTGGACTCCAATGGGAATATCCCCAGGAGTAACTTACACCCACCACCTCTCAGCTTTTCCATGGGACTCATTGTGAACAGGGAGTCTCCATCCTCTTGTCAGCACTCTGTGTGCTGGGACATGAGGATAAGACCCCCTCTAAGCCTTCTCTAGGCTGAATGAACCCAGCTCTCTCAGCTTTAGCTCATACTGCAGGTTTTCTAGTCCTTTGATCATCCCTCTGGCCCTCTCTAGCCTCTCCGCATCTTCGTTGTGTAGTAGGGGCCAAACTTGAACCCAGTACTCCCAGTATGGTCTGACCAGTCGCTGGCGTAGGCAGGGCCAGCTCAGGCAGGTCTCCATGGCAGGCAGGGACCCAGCATGTCTGTCCCCACACAGGTCTGCTGGAGATGTGCCGGCGGTGCGGCAGCGGGGCTGTGAGCTACCTCAGCGCCCTGCAGGACCCAGGGACACTGGAAAGTGCCGACTGCAGCCCCGTGACAACGTGCCTGGGCCAGATCAGCACCATTGGGGAGGTGAGTGAACCAGGAAAGGTGGTGGGGTGTCACCTGGTGTCACCTGGTGTCACCAGAGGAGTTGTGCTAGCTCTGGATGGCCCCTCATCCCATTGTGTCCCCAGGAGCTGCGACCCAGAGGGTTGGACGTCAAGCAGGAGGAACTGGGAGACCTGGTGGACAAGGAGATGGCAGCGACGGCAGCAGCCATCGAAACGGCATCTGCCCGCATCGAGGTGAGGGCCACCTTGTGGAATGAGGCACCCGTGGGTGCCCTGCCCACCAGGACCACTGGTACAAGGCCTGGATGGCACCTGGCATCAACACAGCCTCTTCCCCCTCTACCAGGAGATGCTGAGCAAGGCACGAGCTGGTGACACTGGGGTCAAACTGGAAGTGAACGAGAGGTGAATGGTGGCCTGGGGACTGGTTCTGCAGGCAGAGTAGCTGCCCCATGGCTCTGGGGTATCCCTGCCCTACATGTGGGACTCAGTGGAGTTTACTTTGCAGGATCCTGGGCTCCTGCACAGGTCTCATGCAGGCCATCCACATCCTGGTGCTGGCCTCCAAGGACCTCCAGAGGGAGATCGTGGAGAGTGGAAGGGTGAGCTGGGGATGGGAGTGCAGGCCAGCTGCCTTTTGGGGCCATGGCGACATGCTGCTCCAAGCCTTGACCCCCTGGGGCATCAACACCAGCTACTGGGAGCAACCTCCCCATCCCTGGGGTCCCACCCTGATTGCAGTCCCCAGGGTGGCACAGAGGTCCCTTCCTATGTAGGAGACCCCTCAGGTTTGGGGTTTCCCCAGTGAAATGAACCTCTGACTTGCTTGGATCACTGAAGAGCAGGGTTTTGGGGGGTTCCAGGCACTGCCACCCTCCCTTCCCAGTGCCTGACCGTGCCTTTCCAACGGCAGGGCGCAGCATCCCCCAAGGAGTTCTACGCCAAGAATTCCCGCTGGACCGAGGGGCTCATCTCTGCCTCCAAGGCCGTGGGCTGGGGTGCCACAGTCATGGTGTAAGTGCCACCAGCAGCACAAGATCCACCCCACAAGACCCACCATCAGGAGGAAGGATTATGGGATCCTGCTGACCCTGCAGCGAGGGGACCAGGGCAGTGGGAGGCTGCTGCAGCCCCACTCTCTGCCCTCCTGCAGTGACGCTGCTGACATGGTGGTGCAGGGCAAGGGGACCTTTGAGGAGCTGATGGTCTGTTCCCGGGAGATCGCGGCCAGCACTGCCCAGCTTGTGGCAGCCTCCAAGGTCAGAGCTGGGCACCTTGGGAGGCTCCTCCACTGCTGCTCTGGGAGATGCTCCATCCCCCAGGACGCAGCGGCGAGGCTGCTCCATCCCTCCCCTGGCTGTGGGTTGGGGTGTCCCTGGGGCTCTGTGCAGTCACCCCAACCCCATGGGGGTGGTCTCTGCTCACCTGGCAGGTGAAAGCAGACAAAGACAGTGCCAACCTCTGCAAGCTCCAACAAGCCTCCCGGGGCGTCAACCAGGCCACGGCTAGTGTGGTGGCCTCCACTAAGGCTGGGAGGTCACAGGTAGAGGAGAAAGGTAAGTGTAGGGCTGTGGGAGCAGAGATCCACCCCAGCAGTGCTCTCTGCACTCGTGGTCTTTGGTTGGCTTTGCCCTGGTGGTCTCTCCTGCTGCCAGTGTGGCCCGTGGCAGCCGACCCTACCCAGGGAGCAGAGCTCGAGAGGGCCTGGTGGCATCTCTCTTTGCAGACAGCATGGACTTCTCCAGCATGACACTCACACAGATCAAGCGTCAGGAGATGGACTCACAGGTAGGAGGTTCTCTGCCCAGTGTGTTAGGAAACACTGCTGGTGCCTCACTTGGGTTAAGGGGATGCTCCCTGGGCTAAGGGAGAGCTGTTGGGGGCTGCCTGACCCCACCAGCCCAAGGTGTGCAGAGAACAGATGGGTTTTCCTAGGAGCAGTGTCCTCAAGCCTTCCCTAACACCATCCTCATCATGGCATGAGAGCCTGTGTGTGGCCTCCCCTCAGCCAAGTGCCCCACAGCACCCATCTCCACCTGGCATGGGGCAGCCCTGGGCAAGTCCCCTTCCCAGGGTGCTCACACTCAGCCCTCACCCACCTGCAGAGGCAGCACCCACCTGAGCTTAAGCTCCTCCCCAGGACCTTTTGATATCAGACCCCTCACAGGATGTCCCTCAGTGGCCTTTGGGATCAGTACTGCGGACATGGGGGGGTGTTCAGCCTAGTCCAGCTGAATGCCAGGGAGCAGGGTGCCCTTGGTGAGTGTGGTGTCCAACAGGTGCGGGTGCTGGAGCTGGAAAACCAGCTGCAGAAGGAGCGGCAGAAGCTGGGGGAGCTGCGCAAGAAGCACTACGAGCTGGCAGGAGTGGCCGAGGGCTGGGAGGAGGATGGTGAGTGGATACTGGTCCCACTCTGGGAAGCTGTGCTGGGAAGAAGTAGGGCAGGATAGGGAAGCTCTGCCTGCAGTCCAGGCAGGTCATGGGTTTCACTCTGGGTGGCACAAGGGGAGCCCAGGGGTGGTCACACACACATGGGTGAAGCCATGGATCCCCTGACCTGTGTGAGATCCTGTGGGAGCCACAGCTCCCCAGGGCAGGGTGCTTAGGCACTGCTGAAGTGCTGCCACCCAGTGAAGCTGTGGGGTCCCAGGGTGTATAGGCCAGAGGAATGGTGGGGGGCACTGTGTTCCTCCACACCCCCTTATCCTCCCTCACCCCATTACCCTCCCTCATCCCCTTATCCCCCCAAGCCCCATGACCCTCCATCACTCCCTGAAACCTCCATCACCTTTCCAGCTGCAGAATAAAGCCCTGGTGGAAGCAGCCCACAGGGGTCACCCCCACTGTGGGCTGGGAGCCAGCTTGGTGCAGTCTTTTGGGAAGAAGCGCAGTGTCCCGATGCAGAAGCCCCCCCAGAAGCACACGGCCCCCCACGTCCCCGCTGCCACCAGCCGCCTCCAGCTCCGAGACCCCAGGCTGGGAGGGAAGCTGCAAACCGCACGTGTATTTATTAGAGCTGCTTGGGGCTGGGGGGGGGTGTCTCCATGGGGGGGGTCTTTAACCCTTTAGTTTTGTTTTTGCACAGATTTTGGGAACTCTTTCAGCCGGCTCTGGGTGAGTGAGAGCAGTTGAGGTTTCTTTCTCCTCTTGCTGCTTCTCCAGCCTTAACCCAGTTCCTGGCTCTGCGCAAGCATCCCCTCCCGGCCCTGCTAAAGGAGCCCGCCATGGTGCCAAGGGTCCCAGGGTGCTGCTGGGTCGGGAACCAGCTTTTGGGGTGCTGCTGGGCTTGGTGCTAGGTGTGCACCCCACTGTGGTGGGGGCACCGAGTGCCTTTGGCTACTGCAGGGGATAGGGAAGCATCACTATGGGACAACCTGGCTGGTAACACTGGGGTGCTGGGACCGAGTGGGGTGGATGCTGCCCTGAGATCCTGCCTGCCTTGTCCCAGGGTGCCCCTATTGCCTCTCCTCCCTTGAGCTGGGCTGCCCTGCCCCAACAGATCACTGTGTTCATGCCAGCAATAAACCCTCCACAAGGTGCTGGGCGTGGATTTGGGCAACCGTGGTGCCACCACACAAGCCACCAGCTCCTGGGGATGGGTGGGTTGGCTCTAGGGCAGCACAGAGGGTTTGGAGAGCAACCAGGGTGCCTGAAAACCAGAGCACCCCAAAGCCAGAGTGAGCAGCTGCTTGTCCCCACTCATTCTGAGCTGGTGCCACCACAATGTCCAGAGCACCCTCTGCTACATGGGAACTGTGGCTGTAGGGCTGGCATCAGCCAGGGAACCTTTGTGCCTTGGAGCAGGGGGTTCAGAGGGCAGGGGGGGTGTCTGCCAGCTCCGAGCCCCCCAGCTCATCTCGCTGCAGCTGGGGCAGTAATGTCCTTGCTCCCCATGGCCACCCCCATGGTGCTGCCGGTGCCCTTTGCAGGGTCAGGGTTTCCTCCCAGCCTGGCAGCACTGCTGCCTGCACCCTTCCTGCCAGAGCAGTCCCCCAGGGTGCCAGGGCTACAGGATTTGGCCTTTTTCCCTGTAGTGGTGGCATCACCCAGGGTGACTGGTTTGTCACCATGTGCTTTCCCAGTGACACCATCAGCCCTTGGCTGGCACACGGAGCAGTGGGACCCACTCTACCATCCCTCTGCCCATCCCAGTCATCACCGTGGCCTCAGAGCTGACACCCCTTATATGTAGGAAAGCAACTATCCACCATGAAAGGACCCAGTGTCCCCATGTCACCTCAACCCACCCTGCTGCCAGTGCACCTGCTCTGTGCCCCCAGCCTGCCGGGGGCCCCCTCAGGGGCTCCCACTCCCTCCCCACTACAGTAGGATGCAAAACCAACCATCCTGCAGGACACAGGGAGCCCAAACATCCTCCCTATTCTATTTTTGGGGGGAGGGGGTCTTGCCTGCGTGGGGTAACCCCAGCTACCTCAGGTGTCCAGGCTGAGCCGGGGAATTGGGTTGCAGGGAGGGGTTTGGGGATGGTGGCACCGCTCCTGGCTGAAACCACTTCTCTCTTTTGTATCTCAGCCAGGTGCTGGTGGGGACAGTGTCCCCAGTGTGGTCCCCAGTGCTGGCGGCTGGTTGAGGGGGGGGGGAGCAGGGGGGTTCCCCCCTGCAGGTTGGGTTGATTTTATGGTTTTTTTCATTGTATAATATTAATTACTATGTCGTGTGGTTTCAATTTTTCAATAAAGCCTTCAGCCCAACCCTGACAGCTCTGTGGGGTGATAGGGGATCTTGTGGCACCAGGGGGGGCCTGCTGAGTCTTTCTCCCCAGGACAGGCAATGGTGGGGATGCAGGTGGCTGTAGGGCATGGGATGGGGAAGGAGAACAGAGGCTGGAAAGCAGTTGGGGCTGTAGGGACCACAGTGGGAACACGGTGATGGGGAGAGTGGGGGGGACACAGGGATTGGAATGGCAGCGAGTTTAGGAGTGAGGATGGGGACATGGGAATCGGGCCGGGGGATACAGGATGGTCAGGGTGAAGACAGGCGTCTGGGGCCAGAGTAGGAAAGAATGGGGGAGCTGTGAGAGTCAGGGTGGGGACAGGGGCTGGGGTTTAGCAGGACACGGCGATGGGAAAACCCCGCGGGTCAGGACGGGGACACAGACCCGGGGGGTCGCGGTGGGGTCAACCACCCGCACGGCCCAGCGGCTGCAATGGCGGAGG